>PVJX010048777.1:0-11344 GCA_004027295.1 Dolichotis patagonum
AACGGCAGCGAGAAGGAGACCATGCAGTTCCTCAACGACCGGCTGGCCAGCTACCTGGAGAAGGTGCGGGAGCTGGAGCGGGAGAACGCGGAGCTGGAGAGGCGCATCCAGGAGCGCAGCCAGCAGCAGGAGCCGCTGCTGTGCCCCAGCTACCAGTCCTACTTCCGCACCATCGAGGAGCTGCAGCAGAAGGTGAGGGGGCTCACGTGGGGGCCCGGTGGCCACTGTCAGCCTGTGAACAGCGCGACTTTCCCAAGTTCCGCTGGACCTCACGCTGCGGCCACTTTTCCAGATTCTGTGTGCCAAGTCCGAGAACTCCAGGCTGGTGGTCCAGATCGACAATGCCAAGCTGGCCGCAGACGACTTCAGGACCAAGTACGCGGAACCTGCGTCCTAAGGCGCCCACGGCTCTTTCACAACCCCCGGAGCCCAACATTGCCTGGCAGGCGGGAGAAAAATAGTCCCCCTTTTTTATTTCTCCTTCAACTCTGGTTCTCCAAGTTTCAAGCAGGGACACAGACTCGGGGGCAGCCTGTCCTTCAGTGCACACGGCAGGGCATTGATCCTTTATCTGCAGTTTGAATTTTCCTAACGCTTGCATAGATGTAAGGAAGCACCCTGGAGCGGGCACTTGGTCAAAACACAGAATTCATTGTTTCATTTGCATCTCCTGCCCATAGCCCAGATGTAATTTTGTGCACCATTTCTAGGGCCCTGGCGTTGGCTGTGGCTTGTCACATCAGGTCAAGGTGGCACTTTCCACAGTGGCGTCATGTCGGTGGGCAGAGTTTGGGGTCGCTGAGCGTTTCAGATTTTCCACTCAGTCGGAACGCTCCTGTAGTACTCCTCCTCCACGATCGGAGATGGAAGCGGATCCCTCTTTAGGAGCGGATCGATGTGGGGTTCACAGGAGAGGGAGGGAGGATCTCCATCTTCTGGGTCCTTGCAGGTGCCTTCTGGTGCTGGGGTGGCTGGAGGGAACCCGGGGGAGACGGGGGCCTGGGCACTGCACGCGTTACGTAGAGCTGGGCCCATCGCGTCCGAGGAAGCTGGCTGCTCCCCTGGCTCACCTTCCCACCGGGGCCTGTGTGCAGGTACCAGACCGAGCTGTCCCTGCGGCAGCTGGTGGAGAGTGACATCAACAGCCTGCGCCGCATCCTGGACGAGCTGACCCTGTGCAAGTCCGACCTGGAGGCGCAGGTGGAGTCGCTGAGGGAGGAGCTGCTGTCCCTCAAGCGGAACCACGAGGAGGTGAGATCAAAAACAAAACGACAAAGGGCTTCAAAGCCAGGCCTTCAGCGCGGGGAGTCAGGAGGTGTAGGCGCCAGGCTCCCTGGCATGGGACCCTTCTCTGAAGAACTCAGTAGCTTCTAGGAGGACAATGTCCTGCCCACATCCAGGACAGGCTGATGGGGGCGGAGCTGCAGATGCACAGGAAGGAGGTCTCCTGACCCAGCCCTGCTCTCTGCCGGACACTGTTAGGTCCTGGAGTTTGGGTGGGGGTGGAGGAAAAGAGAGGCAGGGCTCTGGTTTCCCAAGAGCCCCCGGTGTAGTGTGGGGAGGACCGTGGGGCCATGGAGGTGTGGCACAGGCGGAGAGAGAAGTGCCCAGGAGGTGTGCGTGAGCGGAAGGAGCCAGCTGGTCCGGGGGCAGGCGGGAGCCCTGCTCAGACCCCAGGAGGAGGAGGAGGAGGAGGAGAAGGAGAAGGAGGAGGGGGAGGGTCCCCAGAGCCGATGGAGGGAGGCTGGGCAGGTACACTGACACGGCTGGGCACGGTGCACCTGGCACAGCCGTTCAGTTTATTCATACACCAGGTCTGCGTCTGTCGTCCCAGTGATCAGGACACTGCTGATAGCGCTTTTGCGGCATTTGGTCCTCAGCTCTTTGCCGCAGGGAGACAGATCCATTTCTGCGGGCTCACTCCTTCCCCTTCCCCACAGGAGGTCAACACCCTGCGCTGCCAGCTCGGGGACCGCCTCAACGTGGAGGTGGACGCCGCGCCCTCCGTGGACCTCAACCGCGTGCTCAACGAAGTCAGGAGCACCTACGAGGCCTTGGTGGAGACCAACCGCAGGGAGGTGGAGGAGTGGTACACCACGCAGGTGGGCGCTGAGCCCCTGGCCACGCAGCTGCCCGGCTCCCCAGGGCCCCGAAGGCAGCGCCTGACCCTGTGTCCCCATCCCCCCCCTTGGCTGTTGCAGACCGAGGAGCTGAACAAGCAGGTGGTGTCGAGCTCGGAGCAGCTGCAGTCCAACCAGGCGGAGATCATCGAGCTGAGACGCACGGTCAACGCCCTGGAGATCGAGCTGCAGGCCCAGCACAACCTGGTGTGTGCGGGGCAGCCCTGCTGGGGCTGCGGGGGGTGGGCAGGGGAAGTCTTGGGGTCCTGTGGGCCACACGCTCCCCTGGGTCTCCAAGCTGGGCCTTCCTGGGCCCCTGACACCCTTCTCTGCCCCACAGAGGAACTCCCTGGAGAACACGCTGAGCGAGAGCGAGGCCCGCTACAGCTCACAGCTGGCGCAGGTGCAGCAGCTGATCAGCAGCGTGGAGTTGCAGCTGGCGGAGATCCGGGCTGACCTGGAGCGGCAGAACCAGGAATACCAGGTGCTGCTGGACGTGCGGTCACGGCTGGAGTGTGAGATCAACACGTACCGGGGGCTGCTGGAGAGCGAGGACTGCAAGTAAGGACGGCTGGTGGATCCTGGGACTCAGCGGGTTGGGGGAGTATAAAGCTCCAGGGTGTAGCCATGGTGGCTTCATTTTCAAGTTTCCAGAGCTGTGCATTAACTGAGAGACTACTATGTGCTCAGTGGTGTGGCAGCTGAGTGGATGTGGACCTGGCCGAAGTGAAGGTCACTGCCCAGGCTCTCCACGGATGGGTGGCAGTAGGGATGGACAGTCAGCAGTGTTCATTGGGTAGGCAGCTCATGTTCGATCCCACACAGCTTAGGAGCACGAGATAGTGTTAAAACAAAACACTTCCCTCCCCCAACCAACTACTTTCTACCTCTGCACAAGGCGTTCTGGGAGAGGGAGAAGGATTTGTGAATCACAATTTCCTTCCATCTGACTCCAAGCCCAGAGAAGTCCTGGGCTGTCCTGTGAAGCGCAGGCGTCATGGGCACCTTCAGCTCCTCTGCCCTGTGCGCCCCGGTCCATTCTGCACCTCTCTGTCCCTGCAGGCTCCCCTGCAACCCATGTGCCACCACCAATGCCAGCGGCCAAGCCTGTGGCAGCTGTCAGAAGCGCTGTTAAGAGAACAGCTGCATCCTGCTGGAAGACGTCCCTGAAGCCGTTTGGATCAAGCCCGGGAAGGATCCCCAGGGCCGCCCTCGGCCAGGGCTCAGTTGCTGTTAATGCCAGCGATGATTCTAGACCTGATGTGCTTTCTAGACCGGACGAGCAAAGACATACGTCAGCTTCTGGTGTCCGGAGAACTCCTTGGGCTCTGGTGTCGCCCTTCTTCCTTCCCGAGGGTGTTTAGCTCCCTGCAAGCTGAGTCCCAGGGGTGACCTGGGGACATTTCCTACGGGCACTGCAATTTCCTGCTTTCCTTTCCTCTCTGCTGGTCTCCTGAACACGAACAGGCGACTTCACATATTTCCCAATAAACTTCGTTTCTCTGGCATAGTACACGCGCTTCTTAGTCACGTACTGCGAAGTCCTCGCTGGGGAGCGGGCTTCTCAAGAAACGTCCCTGTCCTTCAAGGGAGGATGAAAGGGGTGCAATGAGTGACCCGGCCCCACAGAGTCTGACAGAAGGGTGGCTGTCCCACTGGGTACTGTCACTCAAGGGACACCAAGCAGGAGACCCGGCCTTCAATGCCTGCCTGCCTGGGCTGCAGGGCCCCTGCCACCCCCGTGGGACTGGAATTTTCTTCTCTTTCTCCTAAATTCCCAAGGCCTGCTTCTGTGGAGACGCCACAGAGAGCAGCGGTGCCCTCCTCTTACCCCTCAGCTGCAGCTACTCCTCCAAACAGACGCCCCCAGGTCGGGTTCACCTGTTTCCATGACCCTGCATGCCTAGGTCCCCTTCTTGCATCTCCGATGCCCTGCGCCCTGTCTTTCAGTCCACGGGGTCCCTCTTTTCTGTCCCCAACAGGGAAACACTCAGGTCTTCAGCCTCGGTTTTCCTCTTCCCGCATTCCTATTTCTCTTGGAGAATGGAAATCTCTGTGCCGATGGCTCTCAAAACCTCACACTTGGCTCAACTTGCAGGGCTTCGGCTGCCCCGTTGGTCAGTGCCATTGAGAGCCAGTCTGTTCCCTTCTTGTTTAGTTGGGCGAGGACTCTGTCAAAATACCCTTCCAATGCAGCCAACCCTCTCTTCTTCCTCCTCCCCTTTTCTAGCCTAGCCCTTCCTTTTGGTCTTTGCTTGTACCTACGGTGCTCTGAAACCGGTTTCCTCACTTCATTTTTTGCAATTCCAAGAAAGGCCCAGGTTCCCTAAGTATCCCCGGGAAACACCAATCCTCCTGCACCCCGCTTGCCTCATCTTTGGTTTTTAAAGCTCTCGAATACATAGGGCACAATCTCAGTTAGGCATTCCCTCGAACTCTCGCCAGCGGGAAGAGTACAGTCAAGTATCTGTCTTCCATTCCCATTGGAAGTCCAGGCTTTGAAGATCTGAGTGTTCAGGTCACATAAAATTTGTCTGTCTTGCCTGCAGGCCACTCAGCAGAGAGCACATTGTTACAGGCAGCTGAGTTAGACAGAAATATTCTAGGCAGTGGGTCAGGGCTGGGCCCAGATACCTTCCAACTGTGGGGGAGACAGACACCTCCCATTGTGGGCCAGGTCTTAAGACAGAAGACAAATCAAATGCACCCACATACTTCCTAAGGATAAGCATCATAGATTGATACTCTAAATATACCTCTATCACCCTGAGGAAGCCAAGAGTCACTACCCTAACCCCCTCCAGGAAGAGTCACTGCTCTCTAAAAGTGCCTGCTTTTTACATGACTTGCTTCCCCATTTGTCCCCGATTTAATCAGTTTCACCTGAGCAATTAATCTTATTGGTTGACCGTAGTTCTCATGCCTACCTTGTGAGTTCCCAATTTTCCCCATCATGGACCCGTCTCACCTTGTAGTTTTGCTCTATAAAAGTCCCTAGGAAAGGCAGAGTCCCTGGCAACCCACCCGGGACCCCTTCTGTCTCTCTCTCAGGCAGAAGCTTTCTTTCTCTCAATAAATACATCTTGCTCTTAACCCCCATTGTTCCTAAAATTCATTCTTCGATTTTAGAGAACACAGACTCATTCTGGACATCTAGTAGGTTGGGAGTTTTGTTCCCCTCTATTGACATCATCAAACCTGGTATAAGCTGTAGAATACTTATGTATGTAGATACTTATGTATGTAGACGACATAAGGAACAATAAGTAAGATTAGTAAGTATTCACGGTGAGGTTGTTAAAACTTTATATGCTTCCCAGGGTTTCAACTTCAATCAACTCTTACCATATGACATTAGCATAATTAGGAAAGAAAGCCTAGTGGGATGAGTGTTGTAGTCTAAGAAGAGGGAATTTTTTTCCAAGCTTAAATTTTGTCCATAAAGAGATGAGGAATCAGAAGCTATACCTAGAGTCTGGCTATCCAATTTCTACTTTGGGACACAGGATAAGTGTGGTAGTAGAAGATGGAACGGCAAGGCAGTTACGCCAGAACACATCTGACGGTGTGCTCGCTGGTACCCTTGAGACCCTCTCTGGAGGAAGGTTGCCATGGTAGTTGTGCCTAGGCTGGGTTGAGATGGGTCCTGAAGGTTGTTAGAGTCAAGAGGAATAGAATAAACATCACTAGGAAGGCTGGTGAGAGATAGCAAGGACTGCAGTGGGTGGAGAAGAGAATGGGAGGGTTTTGAGAGCATTGCCTAGGATATGAAAGCCGATTGGAGGTAAATGAACAACAGAAAACAAAGGAGGATGACAGGAAGTGATTGAAACTGTATTAGCCATGGTGCCCTGGAAATAGACCCAGTAAGTATCCATCTATCTATCTGTCATCACCTACCCATCCCTCCACCCACCCACCCATCCATCTACCTGCAATAGAGATAGAGAAGGAAACTGATAATGCAGCATTGACTCATGCCAGTGGGGAGCCCGAAAACCTCACAGTTTGCTACCTGCAAGCTGGCGGTCCAGGAAAGTTGGCAGTTATAGTTTCCTTCCAAACCAAAGCCCTAAGACCCAAGGAGCCAAGGACTAAGTGTCAGAATTTGAAAGCATAAAAATCTGAGGATAGGGAGAAGATGAATGGCCCAGCTCAAGAGGAGGGAAGGAATTCAACTTTCTTATGCTGTTTCCTTCTACTTGGGCCCTTCATTGATTCAATGATGCCCACCCACCTGGGTGAGGGTGATCTTCAAAAGTAATCTCTCCCAGAAATGCCCTCTCTCCCAGAAACAATAATGTTTTGCCAACAATCTGGGCACCCCCATCCCAGTCTGGTTGTCACATAAAATTTAGCCACCACAGACACCTACTGTGGTCTGAAGGTTTCGAGCCTCAGGGAATGAGACAAGGGTGGATCTCCTTTCTAGAGAACTTGACTGGGTCTGCAGATGTTGAGAGCTCCTTGAATAATGCTGGTAGTTCAGGCTGCAGGAGTTAGGATGTTCAAAAGGAAGATGGTAGAGGTCGGAAGAACTTTGGTGGTGGTTGATGGAAATGACTGAGGTGACCTGGGACCAGAGTCCTTGACACAACCTTAATCTCTGGTTTTGCCCTGAGGATATGGGTGACACCTGGGAATAGATAGCATTTGGAGAGGGAAATAAAGAAGCAGTCAAAGTGACACAGAAGCCAAAAGAAGTGCAAGTGTCAAGAGTGTCCAGGCCATGGAAGATGAGAATCAGACAGATCTCCTGAGGATAGAAACAGGAAAGTGGCTGGGGGCTGCTGAGGGCAGTGTCTGGGGGGCCCTGGGAAGCAGGCTCATGTCTGCCTCAGTTACCAGCTCAGGAGTGAGCTGAATGCAATAGTGCACCACGATACATTCAGACTAAGCAGGTAGCCTGCTTTCTCCTCTGCACTGCCGGTAAGTGTTTTAGCATCTGTTCTTTCCCTTGATCTGCCGTCCACAGACAATAGGCCTTCATTCTTCCTCTGGGAGGTCCCTGAGTCTGGCTTTTCCTGGCAGCCTAGCACCAGTAATGTACACTGTCCTGAAGCTCCATGTTCATTGCTCTTATTTTAGAGGAGTTTAAGAGGCATTTCAAAGCCTAGCATTATTGGGCTTTGCATGTTTTTGACTTGTCTTGGTCCCTGAAGCTCCCCCAAACCCCATTCCCATTGGAAGTTCTGGACCAAGTGTAGCAGTTCTGGAGGGGGTTTGTGCCATAGCCCTGAAGCCCGCTTTGAGTCACCTGCTCTGGTTAATTATCCCCAAAGCCAGTGGTGCTACTGGAAGGGGAACAGAATCGTGGCATTAAGAGGCATGGCATTGCGGGAGGCATTTAGGTCATTGGGGGTATGGCCTGCGGGGCTCATGAGACCCCAGCCTCTTTCTCGTCCTCTTTTGTTTGGGGACTGGGGTGAAGTTGCTCTGCCACAGGTGCTGCCTTGCCATAGCCCAAACAACAGGGCCAAGTGCTCACAGTGCCACCAAAACTGTCAGCTCCAATAAACCTTTTATGGGCCTAAGCTGGTGGCCTCAGGTATTTCGTTAGAAGCATGGGAAGCTTGTGAACACCTTCTCTTCCCAGTGGCCTGGCTCATTCTCTCACCCTTCTCCTGCAGGTTCCTTACCCGAAACCCTGTTGCACAGAGACAAACCCGATGCCTCTCTGGCCCTCCCCTTGCCATCTACGCACAGTAACATATAAGTAACCCATGAGTAGCACAGCAAGGAACAGAGGTGACATTTCCCCTGGTGAGGATTCCCAGCACCAGCACCTGGTGTGATGCAAGCTGTTTGGGGCAGGAGGAGGCAGTGCTCGTCACAGGGAGGACGGCTTCAGCAGAAACCTGCCCCGGCTCCACCCCCGGGTCACGTCCCATGGGTGAGGTTGGGTGTGACCGCTCACAGGGCAACAGCCTTGGCTTCTGTTGTAAATAGGATCCTCAGGCCTCAGATGCACCAAGATGCTCACTTCTGGAGACCACAAACCCCAACCACAGCGTCGGCCACAGTTACAGGCGGCCGTAAAACTTTTCTGCTGGCTGGGATTTGATTTGCTTTGTTTATGGAGGGGTCATTGGCCAGAAACAGTGTCCCTGCTTATGTAAAGGTGAGAATTCGCGGGACGCTGGAATAAATAAAAAGTAATTGCTTCCAGGAATTCCTCAGAAGCAAATTGAAACCTGTTTCTTTTCTCAACAGACTGGAAGTCTTGGTCATCCCTATTTCATGACCAGGTAGCTATGAAGCAATCCTGGTGGTGCGCTTCTGCTCAGAGTGTGCAAATACTTGTGTTTTCTAAACTGCCTTCCATTCCTGAAGACACAGGAACACTTAGCTGTGAATTATTCTTCTCTGACTGAGGCAGAGGCTACAGCGAGTTTATATATTTGCTGGGCTGTAACCTATCCTTCCCTTTCTAGACCAAACGGCCATTGCCTAGAACAAGGAAAGAAGACTAGGAATTAGAGAAAAATGAATGAAGTCATCTATATTCATGGTACTTGATCTGATTCAAGAGGGGTTAATCAGCTTGGTGCTGATTTGAAGCCAACACAGTGACTCCACAGCTGAGTGATGCTGGGGTCATCTTGAGAGGCAGGAAATCGGGAAGGAGGGACAGAGAGTTGTGGATTTCAATGAGGGAGAGGGTGTCGGCGCTTTCGAGGGCTTCACCCTGGAAGACCACACCGGAAGCTTTGGTCTTTTCTAAAAGCACACCAGAAACTCCTCCTTGGAAGTGACTTTTTGAATCACCCAAGAAAATGCACGTTAGTATCTTACAGTGGTGACTTGTTTCTGAGTCATTAAAGATGCCACTCAGCTTGCTTGCTACCACACTCACTGGGCTTGGGTCCACACGACATCTGGCTGCTTCCAAAAATAAACCCATGCTTAGAAGATACAGATTTGTCTTGCATGAGGGTAACCAGAAGAGTGTGTCCCAGGCTGCAAGGGCGGGCCTGAGGGAAAGGTGACCTGGGGTGACTATTGGGCAGGAATTAGCACGAGACTTGCAAAAGGAACAGCTTTTTTTTTTTTGCAGAAAAAAGATCTCTTGAATAAAATGTTATCCACATATATCATACACAAAATACGATGCATCATAATTACTTTTTTTCCCCCTCTCGTAATACACAACCAGACTACAAGGTAAGAAAAAAACACAGAAACAGTTACAGTGTTCCCAAGAATCCCCATAAAGTCTCTTTCCAGGCAGATTGTACCTCACATAACATGATATACATGGATCAGGAAGGGCAGTAATAATACAAAGACCAGCTATAGGGCGGGGAGGAGGCAAGGGGAGTGTAAATGCACAAAGAATTCGTCTTTGAAAGACAAAGGGTCTTTCAGGGTGAGACCCAAAGGTTTCCATGGGGTGAGGTGTCATGAGTCACCCCTTCTAGGAGGGAACAGGCTCCACCATCGTGTTCACTGGCTTTTGGACATAAAAGCAGGACCGGAAACGGCACATCTGCTTGGATTTTGGGGCTCCCCCTCCCCCCACAGCTGTGCTGAAGTCTTCCATCCGGCTCTAAGCATTGATGGCCCATCTTTGCAAAAGGAGGGCAAATAGAGAGGGGAGGAAAGAGGTGGGGGTGGGGAGAGAAAGAAGGAACAACGTGGAGGGATGTCGTTCATCGCTGGAACCCTGGTAGCTTTGACGTAAAATCCTTGCAGTACATTGCTCCACCCGTAATAGCACCAGGGCAGGGCGTCTGTTTGTCAAATTGTCCCCAAAGTCCCCAGGACGGTGAACAGGAGGGGGCTTTGCAGGGTCACATGCCCTAGGCCACGCCGTTCAGATTAACCAAGGTTCTGGCTCTTTCTTTAAGCCTCCAGCAGGCAGGACGCAGCCTCACGTCGGAAACTTCCCACAGCAGAGAAATGGCTTTTGGTTCTTTAAAGGAGCAGAGCAGGGTGTTTCCGACTCCTCTAATTTAGGAGGGGTGATTGGGGGATTTGGCTCCCTGGGGTGAGCCCAGGGAGCCAGGCTCCACTGGGCTCCATGCACACCTGTGCTGCCGTGGGGACCAGAAGGGAGAGCTGGGTGTGAGGCGGTGGAGACAGCGTGGCCAGGGCTCAGTAAAATCTATGGAGGAGCCCGACCCCACTGCACAGGGGCTGTGACCTCTGGCAGCATCTCAGAGGCGAGGCATCCTCATCCTCATCCTCATCCTCATCCTCATCCTCACTCTCTCGCAGGGTCTCCCGGGGACTGAAGGGCGCGGTGCACTTGGGAAGCCCGTCCCAGGGCCTGGGGCTCAGTCAGGGCTCAGCATGCAGGAGCTGCTGTGAGCTACGGAACCACAGCGTGTCAGGCACGTGGCACAGCGCTTCACGCGAGGAAGGCACCCCACGCATTACTGCTCTCAATTTTCTTAGAGGGTTCAGTAGAAATGGGGTGTGGGTGCTGTCCCCAGCCCCAGCAGGACGATGGAGCTGCCACCAGAAGACCGGATGGAACAATGAGGGGACACTTGGATGGCTTTGGACGTCTGGTCTGAACTTCCCGGATTCCTTGAATCCAGTCTCCACAGGGACCTCTTAGTTGGTTTCCCCAGAGCCCTGCCTGAGTAGGAGCTGGGTAAGGCACAAGCCTGTCCCTCTTCAGAAGACAGAGGCAAATATCAGCCCCTGAGCTCCAGAGGACCGGGCGTAGCTTCTCTGTAAGGCACGCAGAAGCGCTGCTGACGGCAAAGCTGGGCCCTTTGAAGTCCAACCACGATGCTCCTGTTTGATGCAGCGGTGTGGCCAGGAGGAGCCCTGACTTAGCAAGAAGCCCGCGTTAAAACAGTTTACAAGGTGAAGGACTCCTGTGAGGCGGCTAATACGTGGAAAAGTTGGTACACAGGGCCAAAGAGACCGCATTTTATGGGGTCACCACACCCACTAGGGACAGCATATAAAGCTTGGGAGAGGACCAGGGCCTCCACCAGAGACACCAAGTCAGGTTTCGAAGCTGATTCTCAGTGCTCGGCTCCCTCAGCACCATGTCCTACAGCTGCTTCCTGCCCGCCCTGAGCTGCCGCACCAGCTGCTCCTCGCGGCCCTGCGTGCCCCCCAGCTGCCACGGCTGCACCCTGCCCGGGGCCTGCAACATCCCCGCCAACGTGGGCAGCTGCAGCTGGTTCTGCGAGGGCTCGTTCAACGGCAGCGAGAAGGAGACCATGCAGTTCCTCAACGACCGGCTGGCCAGCTACCTGGAG
>PVJX010048778.1:0-11368 GCA_004027295.1 Dolichotis patagonum
AGAGCAAAACAAATAATCATAATGAAACAAAACTGAAAACAACCCTTGCTTTCAAAGAGAAGATAGAGGAGAGCCCCCATGCTTGCTATGCTGCACACAGTCATCCTGCCAAGAGATGCCCAGAACTCTTTCCCCGGTTGCTAATGGGGGAGAGGTGGGGGTAAGGATGTTTCATTCCAAGCCTGCGCACTGGTAGGCTCAAGAGACACTACAGTGTCTCCTCCTGGCTCACACCAGAGAGAGGAGCTTACCAAGAGGGCGGGCGAATTGCTTCTTTGTGTAGGCTCCTGGATTCCGCCATGGCCGCGAGGTATCTGAGGCCTTGCTCTGGTTCTCCTGATAGATCACGCCCTAGGGAGGCACTTACCAGGCAGGCGAATTGCTTCTTTGTGCAAGCTCCTGGATTCTGCCATGTCTGCTGGGTCTCTGAGGCCTTGCTCTGCTTCTCCTCGTAGATCACGCCTGAGTGCAGGCAACTCATTTTTGAACAATTCACAATATCAATAATCAGCATTGCATTTGGTGACACATATGCTCTTCTAAGATTTGTATATAACACCAGTTGCTTTACTCTCTTTGGCAATATCTGGTTCACAACTATATTGCCCCTTGATCGACTTCAAAGTTACACTTTTTTTGGTGGAGGATTATCTTTTTACTTCCACACAGAAGAGATTCCTTTTTAAAAAAGATTTTCTTAGAACTGTTCAGCCTGGAAAATACCCTCATCATATCTTCATCCAAGATGTGTGCTATATGATATTTGAATGCCCATATTTGATTCAAGGTGAAGGAAGCTAAGATATTGAGTCAATGTGAACAAAATGGTAGCCTGGTTACTTGGCCTCCGCATGTCTGGGATATGAACACTTCACCCAGAGTTACACTGTTTATGCTGCTGTGTACGTTATTGACCCAGGCTCTTCACAAAAACTCTCAGTCAGAGTGGAAGAAGAATCACCTGACAAAGATGCCTGTGTAACTCCTCATCCATAGCAGGTAACCAAAGTTCATTCATCTGTCTTCCTAGGGCAATGGAATCTGCACTGATATTTTTAATATATTTTTAATGAATTCTCCATATATTCGAAAAAATGAACTAAATTGTGTAGCATGGATAATTGTCACTAGCTTACTTTCGGCTCTTTATATTAAGCCCTATTTTTTCTCTCCATCTATATTCTTTTCCTGAGGCATTCAAATATTCTTCCATTTTGGTCTTCAACATAATTCCATGCTAGATTTTCTAGAGTTAGAAAGGCTTTTTCTTACATTATTGCTGAATTATTTTCAATAACGTCTCTCCTTTTACTATGACAATTAAAAGAAGTGTAAATAGTGCAGTTTATGCAAGACCATTTAAGGGTCTTTTCTTTGTTACACACTTTCTTACTTCAATCTCCCACAACTTTGGCTTTGATAGCTCTAAAAGTTTAATAATGTATACTGAACTACCCTGTTTTATATTACTGAACACACGCACAATACATTCTAATTATCCTATTACCAAAAGCTCAATGGTGTTGATTTTCTTAGTGACAACTAAATTAAATTTGTCTTGTGATGTCCTAGAGATAATTCAGATCTTTGCCCAAATTAGAAAGCATTGGTAAGTGGTCACTTTTTTAAAATTCATAATCGACTTTATACTTTATATATTATCCCCAGACCTATGCCTAAATAGTCAAGCATGAGTAGGTAGTCACTTTTATAAAATTGATATTATACTTTATACTTTAAATATTACCCTCTGTCAGTGTATGAAAATGGGGTGGCATGGCAATAGTTAATTGTCATTTATTTTGTCATTTGGCACTTAACTATAGATATAGGTGCCTACAGAATGAGACTTTCATGTATTTACCAAACACAGAACACTTTATAGTGTGTTCATTTTCCATTTGGAACTTTTGAACCATTTTATAGCTTTGGCTACCTTTTTCATTTATAAATTTAAAATTGTGTTTCAGTGTATTCTTTCAGTTATTTTCATTGAGAATGTATTCTCCTCTGTGAGCAGACTTCTCATCTTATCATAAGAGAAGAAAAAAAATCTAACTAAAATCATCTAATTAATTTTTCCACTTTATTCTTTATGTCTTGTGAGAAGTCTCTTTCCCTTATAGGAGAGAAGATTATTCTTCAGCACCTTATCTTTCTTCTGAACATTTTATTGGTTTCCATTTCAAATTTAGACAACAATAGTTTTGAAACTGATTTCTGTGTATGATGTAAAATAAAATGTGCACATAGTGGAAACTAGCTGATTTATCTCCATTGTGGAAAACCAGTTGGCCTAACAAAATTCATGGAACAAAATATCATTTTTTATCTAATCCTTTATATTATCATATTTAAATTATTTCTATGTATATTTCTTGATTCTTTATTTTGTTCTACCAGTCAGTTCCCTGTTTTGCAGTTTTAAATGATGAATTACCAGAAATATATGTTTATGAATTTTCTTTTCAATTTATTCTCTATATTGTTAACAGTTATTACATGTTATCTATTTATAATTAATTTACATTAATTATTTATAATTTATTTTTAAACTTTTCAAAATAAGCATAATTTATAAAAAGGTAATACATTTAAAATTTATGTTGCAGTGCACAATTTTTCTGTAGATGCTTGAAGATTTTCTATGTGCATAATCAGTTAAACTAAAAAGACCATATTTTCTTTCCAGTTTTATGTTTCTATAGGATTTCTTTTGTACTTTGTGAGACTAGTGAGACCCTCTTCTAGAGCTGAAAAGAAATGGCCATAGTTGTAACACATACTTGTTAGAAACCTTAATAAGAAATATTCAGAATTTTATCATTTTGATAATTTTAGCTTCTGTAAGCAGTTTGTTAATTGTTAATATTATTTATTAATTGATGAAAGCTTTTTTATGCCAAAATGTCAAACGACTTAAAGTATATTATTTTTCAAATTTGATAAATATTTTCTAAATCTAGTATGATGACTGTGTCATTTAAATATTATTTCATATAAACAAACTAAGTTGCCTAAATTTCAAGATGTTAAAGTACACTTGTATAATGTTGGAAGTTTATTTTGTTAGATTTCATTTACTTGCATGTGATTGAGAAAGGTGTTTGTACGTTTCGCTACCTCCAGCTTCACTGGCATGAACAAAATTATACATATTGCAGGCCAACAACATATTTTTCTAAAGAATAGCCCTGTGAACTGTTTCAGAGCTCATGGCTTCAGTCCTTCTCATATTTTCCTTGCATCCTAACTTGTAGTTTTTCACTGAAATCTCAGCAATTTTCTGGAAAGCACAAATATCCTCTGCAATTATTTTTAATACAAGGTTTTCATGTAGCAAACCCGAGAGGGTTATTCACTTCTGGATGCTCATTGGCTGTGGCCCTGTAACCCATCTGAAGGAGAAGTACCTGCATTTGCTCATGGTAACATGGTGCTGTAGCCAGTGTCCTTGGCTTTGCTCTTTAAAAAAGCCATAAGAGTTCTAAGCTGCCCTCACAATGCCCTGCGCCTTCTAAGGTTTTCTTAACAGTGTTTTATTAAATTAAATTAAATTAAATTAAATTAAATTAAATTAAATTAAATTAAATTAAACTAAATTAAACTAAACTAAATTAAATTAAACTAAATCAAAATAAATTACAAAACTGCAGGAAATAGTAAAGTTAGGGTTTAAATTATTAATAAACGTTTCTACAGGCATTTTTCTGACCATATCAGGTTTTCACAACCAAGGGTGCTGTGGAAATATAATCCCTGACAATTTTGAGTGTCCACTGCAGATGTAGACATTGTGAAATAACTATCAAAATTAAGTTAATTAGCAGATTTCAAATATGTGTAATTTTAAAATTCTAGTCACCAGGCTGTGTATTAATTATCCAGTACTAACTCATTTTGCTACTGCAATTTTCCTCTTTGACCAACATTCCCCATTACTCAATCCCTGATAGTTTAATTTGCTTTTGTGAGTCCACAAATTATGTCACAAATCACAGGATTTTCTTCTTTCTTGAGTCGGAATAATATTCCTTTTTAGATACATGGATCTTTTAAAAATATCTATTCATTTACTAAGTGACACTTAAGATTCTTTCTACATTTTGGTTGTTGGGCATAACGCTGGCCTTATAACAATGTATTTGTGAGTTTTCTCTTCAGTACAAACTTTTTGGAAATGTTTGCAAAATATTAGTAATAATTATTTTTTTAAAATTTTGTGGAACATGGGCTGGGAATTTAGCTTTGTGGAACATAGGGCTGGCTTAAGTGCCTACCCGGCAAGTGCAAGGTCATGAATTCGATCCCCAGTACAAAACAAAACAAAACAAAACAAAAAGCCTTTGTGGAACTCATCCTAGAAGTGCTTTCATCCTTGGCTTTTTTTTGCGGGGGGTGTTTTGATAATTGATTCTATTGCTTCATCTGTTATTGATGTGTTCAAATTTTCTACTTTGGTGACTCAATCTTGATAATTGATGCATCTAGTAATTTATATTTCTAGGTTATATAATTTGTTTTTATAGAGGTGTTCATAGTCTTTTATAAGTCATTATATTCAAGTTTTATTAGATATTATGCTTTTTTATTTCTTGTAACATTAATTTTTATTAGCTCATACTCATTACGTGATGATTACATTCGTAGTGGGGAGTTGGTATGTATACACACATCCTAATTCCTTTTATTTGTTTTTATTTCGAAAATTTTAGAATTCTCCATTTATTTGAAGTTATATATATAAAAGTCTCTCCTTTAAAATCATCTCACTTTCAGGCTGGGGATTTAGCTCAGCAATGTAAGTGTCTGCCTGGCAAGAGTGAGGTTGTGAGTTTGATCTCTGGTTCAAAAAAATTCGTTATTGCTTTATATTGTTCACATAATATATTCCTGGTCTGATATTTATTTCCTTTTGCTAATTTCATATTTAGTTTATTGCTTTTTCTAGTTCCTATAAGTGTATTATTCTATGGAGGTTTTCCCTTATACTTAATCTTTTCCTTGTGGAAATTTATTTCTTCAGCAAATGTTTTCAGTTTACATCAAATTTTTATGCTGCATTGACATTTTAGCTTCAAGATAGAATTTTATTCCATTATTTTTTGGATTTCAGTTTTGGCCAATTTAATGTGAAGAACATGTTAAGTTTCATATATTTGTGAAATTTCCATTTTTCTTTTTATTATTTGTTTCTACTTTCCTACCATGTTTAGAAAGGCCATTTCATATAATTTTAGGTTTCTTAAGCTGGTTAAGGTTAGTATTCTGACCCAAGAAACATTAACAATATACATTTTACTCTTCATCAGTTGCCAAATTCTTGATTCTTTAATTGTTTAAAGTTACTTTTTGTATTTCATATGGATTGAAATATATGATCAGTTACTCCCTCTGATCAAGAAATTCATTTGTCTAATCATCTTCTTCCAATGTAATATTTGTTTATATAACTTGGTTTGTTTTCTTCAAAATTGAAACAGTTCAAGAGACACTGATTTTACACATACACTAAGGAAAGTCCTGATGTAATACACTAAGTCCATTCCCTTTCAGATATGGATCGATGTGTCAAGTGTCCAAAAGACCAGTACACAAATATGGAGAGAATTCAGTGTCTCCCCAAAGATTTGTCATTTTTGTCCTATGAAGATACTTCGAGAGCTTCTATGGCCTTTACAAAAATTAGTTTATCTGTCCTCACAGCTCTGATTTTAGGACTTTTTATGCGATACCGACATACACACATCAGGAGAGCAAACAAATAGAACCTCAGTTATATTCTCCTCATTTCCTTAATGCTTGGCTTCTTCTTCTCCCTGATGTTTATTGGTCTGCCCAGTCCGGTCACTTGCATTCTGAGACAAACATTCTTTGGAGTTGTATGTTCTATAGCTGTGTCTGCTATTTTAGCCAAAGTTTTCATTGTGGTTTTGGCCTTCAAATCTATCAAACCAGGAAACTCGACACAAATGTGGATGGTGACCTGATTTTGAAATGCTATAAACTGCAGTGGCTCGCACATTCAAGTGTTCATCTGCACAGTCTGGCTGATAACCTCTCCTCCCTTTCCAGACACTGTCTCACAATCAGAGTTTGACCAAATAATACTTCAGTGTAATGAGGTGTCAACTGATGCTTTTTGCTTTGTTCTGGGCCATTTAGGATTTCTGGAATTTCTGAGCTTGTTTCTTTCTTTTCTGGCCAGGAGACTACCAGACACATTCAATGAGATCAAAATGATCACATTTAGCATGATGGTCTTCTGTAGTGTGTGGATTTCTTTCATGCCTTCCTAGCTGAGTGCTAAAAGGAAAACCATGGTGGCTTTGGAAATTTCTGCCATCTTGTCTTCCAGTGCTGGATTACTATGTGCTATGTTTCTTCCCAAGTGTTATGTGATTCTCCTGAGAGCAGGTAACAATTCAAGGAAAAACTTACTTGAAATAGTTTCTTCAATTAGAAGAGGAATTAAAATTCAAGTGATGTAATTAATAGGAAATAAAATGGTAACATGGAAATAAAGAGGCGCTGGTTACAGTCAATAAAAATGGAGCCAAATATTCAATGCTAATGCTGACCAAGTGATTTTCAGTGTGTCTGCTAAACATTTTCTTGAATCACAGCTTTCTTATGTTTAAAATCTTGTCTGAAGTGTAACAAAGGATTATATCGAGATTATGTAAAATGATTTATTTCAGCATGTCATGAGTGCTCAAAAATGTGCTTCCCCTCTGTCTAACTCTTATCACTGTCTTTTTGTATAATAGAAATCACTTTTTCACAAACTTCTGTATGTCTTCTAAATTCGAGATGGGGGCAATTTAGAACTAAACCATAACTATTTGGTGAAGTTTTTCTACATTCAATTCTTTTCATGTCATTGTCAAAATTTGTGTGCATATATGAGGGTTTTTTTGCATTGATCTCTATCTCTCTGCCAATACAAAAGCTTGAATACAGTATCTATGTAATATCTCAAAACCAGGTAGGCTGACTTTTCTGTATTTCAAAATTGTCTTAGTCCCTAACACAACAATTTTGGTATAAACTTGCCTGTATTAAAAATGCCTGCCTAGACCTTTGTATGACTTGCACTGGTTCTATCACTTCAAATAAAATTTAGGAGACACTGAGATCACTACTTTTTCTGATCCAAGTCATAATGTGATGTGTTTCTCCATTTATCCGGATCTTCATTTGACTTGCATTGTACAGATGACAGCATGCAATTCCAATAGGTATAAATTTAATTAATTAAAACTTAAGCAATAGTTCAGTGTCTACAACTTCATTTCTAATAAACTGCAGTTAATATTAGTGTGAAAAAAATATATACTTACATATGATATCAGCTTCTCCCTTTGAGATGCAAGCACTAATATATATGGAGTTGAGTGAAGGAATAGAATTTTTCAGAAATATGTCCAAATTATTCGCATAAATTCAATCGCCTGAAAGCAATTTATCAACATGAGGAAGTGATTACTCATGTATCTCTCTCTCTCTCTCTATCTATCTATACACATATTAATTTAAATATTACCAAATTTAAATATATTATAAATAGCTATGCCCTGCAGTAATCAGTACATGGCTGGTAACAATATCCCATTGTGCAAGTCTTTTAAAATGTCATCAGATTTCCTTTATTATCTATGAAGTGTGAATCATAAGCAGCATCCGTAAGTCACTGAGAGAATTTTCACTATATAACATCCTGTTTTTCCACCTTGCTTCAGAAATACCTGTGTATGTGAATTGCCCTGTATATATTTTCCTAAGCATATTGTTCCCCTGAAATTCTTTAAAGACACTTTAATTTAAAATTGGAGTCAATGATTTTCTCGATGTATATTGAAAATGTATATTGAAAATTGTATATTGAAAATTAATAAGTCTGTGTTTGAATATTGTCTTGTTTCAATTTTATATATTCTGCATCATTGCTCATTAAGGAAATGCAAATTAAAACCACACTGAGGTTCCATCTCACTCCAGAAAGAATGGGCAGGATAAAGAAAACTACCAAAAGCCAGTGCTGGAGAGGCTGGGGGAAAAAGGAACTCTTCTGCACTGTTGGTGGGAGTGCAGACTGGGCACCCACTGTGGAGGTCACTCTGGAGATTCCTCAAAAAGCTGGATTGGAAGTCCCATTTGACGCAACTATCCAACATCTAGACATATTCACAGAAGAACTGAAAACATCACACCACAGTGATATATGCGCAACCATGTTTATAGCAGCACAATTTGTACTAGCCAGTTCTTGAAAACAACCTAAGTGCTCATCAACTGAGGGATGGATAAAAAGTCACTGTATTTTTATACAACATTGTACTGCTCAGCTATAAAGAATGATCACATTGAGATATTTATGAATGAATGGATGCAACTTGAGACCACACTCATAAGTGAAATAAATCAAACTCACTTGTATAAATACCATATAGTCTCCCTAGTATAAGAAATGAGAAGGGTACATAAGATTTATGGTAACCACGGTTCCCTATTATTTACTTTGAAGCCTTTTAATGTTTTCATTCATTGGTTGGAGTGGCTTTATTCTGTTTTGTTTGATTTTATTATTCGTGATGGTATGGACAGCCACTTTGAAGAAAACAAGACATCATGGCAGCCATTGCTGATTTAATATCATCTTACTTTGATGTCCTACTACGTATTTGTTCTTCTTTTTCCATTGGTTCTATCATGTTGTGTCTAACTGGATTTAATATGTGTGATAGTATAAACAAATTTTTCTGGAAAATGAGATATTATAGAAGCCATAGTTCATTTTCTCTTACTTGGTTTTGAATGTCCTATAATACTTTCATTGTCTTGAATGGTTTTATACTATTTTGCCATGTCTGATACTATTATGTGTGAAGGTGTGCTCAACTACTTCAAAGAAAGAGACATTATGGTAACTACTGTTAATATCCAGTTGTCTTGTTGTGAGGTGCTATGTTGTTTACATTGTTCTGTTCTGATTTGTTTTGTTCTGTGCTCTTGTTTTATTCTCTTTAAATTAAAAAAAAATCCATATACTACATTGCATGGTGTCTTCTGCAATTTGATTTATATACTAAGAAAAGAAGAAAACTACCATTATGTTAGTTTGTTCATGTCATGGATACCCAGCTAACTGGATGTGTCTTTGTGACCATGCCAGTATGATATTTCCAGTTGCAGTAATAAGGTCAGAATACCAGAATTGTTTGCCCAATGTGAGTGGGCTTCATCAAATTTGTGGAGGGCAATAATATAAAATCAGTTGAAGGAAAACTAAGCTTATTTTTTTCTCTCATAGTGATATCCATGCATATGGGAAAACATATTAGTCCTTCCCTTATTGTCCTCAACAATAAGAGATACCCCAATTCTCAGGCCTTTGCAATTAGACTGGTTTATACCTATAACTTTACAGGGTGTCTGCTTTGCAAATGGTAGATTTTGGAACTGTTCAACCTCTGCTAACTGTGTGATCCAATTCTTTAAAAGAAATCTGCTTTATGAATTGATTTTTTTTCTCTCCCTTTCTCTTTCTCTCTTTCTCTCTTTTCTTTCTTTCTGTTTCTGTTTCTCTTTCTCTTTCTCTTATTTCTCCTATTGTTTCTCCTTCTCTTTCTTTTTCTCTTTCTCTTTCCCTTTCTATCATTCTCTCTCACTTCTTTTTATTTTTCTATCTCCTTCATTTTCTACCTTCCTCTCTTGTTATTCCCTTCCCTCTCTCTCCTCTGCTTTTCTCTCCTTTCTTCCCCACTCCTCTCATCACCACTCCTTTCCTCTCCTGTCCTCTCCTCTCTTTTCCTTTTCTCTCTTCTCTTCTCCTTTGATTTTAGACAAGGTGTTTCTTTGTTACAGAATCTGTTCTTTACATCCTGGAATCAAGTGATTTTCCTATCTACGTCCCAGCCCAGTGACAGCACTGCAGGACGTAGCCACTCGGCCTACCATTAACCACTTGTTTTACCATATTAAGAAAAGATTTTTAAATTGCTGCTAAGAAGGTAAATATAACAGATAGACAGAGAGAGACTGAGAGAGAGGGACAGAAGAAAAGAAAGAGAGAGAGAAAGAGAGAGCAAGAGGGAGAGACTTGCTGGCATATGTGAGATGGGAAAGAATTATGAAATATATCTTGATCCATTTCAATTGACACAGGTGATGAGAATTACCACCATGTAATAATCATCTTTTGTCCTGCTATGAGTCTACATTCTGGAAGCACAGAAGAGAAGCAGGAGAAAATAATCCTTTTGTTACAGTGAGACATTTTCTCATGGTTGAAAAAATAATAAATCAAATAATTATGTAAACTACATTATATATTAGGAGATAATTACTGATATGGAGAGAAAAATAAAACATAAAAATAGGATAACAATTTTGAATTTCTCCATAGCTTCCTCTAGTTGTATCTTTATTTCATTTGATATCATTTCAGACATTTCAGGTGTATGACTTCTTTTTTCTTCTATGTACATGGCTTCTAAGCTTTCTTGGGGAGGGCTGGAGCTTTGAGCCTGCCTTTTGGTCTTTCCTTTTGTCATTTTTCTGTATTTCCTTGTTTTGAGTGGTGTTCCAAAGCTTCCTCTGCATATTTGGTGAATTACCTCTTGTACCCTCAGTTCCTGGAGCAGCGGTGGCTCTCCCACAGGCTCTTCGCTCCCTCACAGGGTCCTAACTCCCCTCTGCGGGCTCCTGGTTCCCTAAGTTGTAAGGCAGATGCTGGGTGTGCTGGACTGGAGCTCGTGGAACCTTGGGCGGGCCAGGCTGTCACCCTTTGTTCCAGGCCAGTCTCCAAGAGGTTCTCTGCGGGTGAAGGGTGGGCCTACCTGTCCCAAACAGACCCGGCTGAGATGCCAGTGTCCGGGAGGTTCCCTGCAGGTGAATGGTGGGCCTACGGGTCCCATACAGGCTGAAATGCCCTTGGCAGGCATGTTAAATACAAGTGAGGTTATATAAGAATGTGTGTATTAATAGCTATGACAATTTTGAAAATCAGAAAAGCCTGCCTACCTGATTTTGAGATATTTCATAGATACTACTTTTGAGATTAGGTATTGGCAGAGAGATAGACATAGATGAGTACAAAAAAGGAAAGCTCACATGTATGCACACAAAAATGTTGACAATTACATGAAAATAATTTAATGTAGGAAGCTTCCTCAAGTAGTTATGGTTTAGGCCTAAGGTGCCCCCTTCGTATATTCAGCAGACCTACAGAAGTTTTTGAAAAAGCAACTTCTATTATACAAAAATGCAGTGATAAGTGTTAGATGGAGGGGAAACATATTTTTCAGCTCCTATGATATGCTGAAATAAATCATTTTATTTAATCTCAGTATAATCCTTTGTTAGA
>PVJX010048779.1:0-11341 GCA_004027295.1 Dolichotis patagonum
TGAGGAATCACGAGTGGTTGTGGGGCCGCCACAGAGGGACCCAGGGGGAAAATAGTAGGAATTTGGGGCAGTTAAGCCTCAGGTAAGGACTTGGACACTAAGAGCATGGATGCATCCATGCCATCAAATAGTTAGGCCGTGTATATAATAGATGCCTTTCTCCATTCACTTGTCTTTCAGAATTTGAGAGTTTAAAATTTTTTAATATAGGTACCTTTAAAATAGGAATATATTTTACATATAATAAAATCCTACAGCTTTTTAAAGAGCCATCCAATGCAATCACCACTCAAATCAAGACATAAAATATTTCTATCACCCCAGAAAGTTCCCAGTGTCCTTTTCCAGTTGACAGCCTGCTCCCCAGAGGCAACCGTTGTTCTGATTTCTACCCCTAGCGATAATTTCCCTGTTCTTGAACTTCATATAAATAGAATCAGTCATACAGTGTGTAGTCTCGTGTAACGGTGCTTTCATTCAGCATCAAACATTTTGAAGATTCGTCCATATTTTCACAGATAGCTGTGGTTTGCTCTTTTCTGTTATTGAATAGTATTTTATCACTAATTCTTAGAATTGTCAATCTTTCGACCTTTAGTCAAGCTCAAGAATATGAAATGGTAACTCTCTCTCTGTGGGTTTACTTTGCATTTCCCTAATGACTAAATATGTTTGCATCTGTTTATTAGCCATTCATGTATCTTCTTTTTAAACATGTCTCTGGCCCATTTTTTTAATGTGGATCATGTGTTTTTACATTATAGGTCTGCAGGGTTCTTTATATGTTCTAGTTATGAGTACTTTTGTCAGATATATCTCCCGTGAATATTTTCCCTTCTGCTTCCAGTAGTGTATCTTTTTACTTCCTGGTTGTGAGTTTTGGTGTTTTCAGTCTTGATGAAGATAATTTCATCCATTTTTTATGGGTAATACTTTAGTGTCCTCTAAAGAAATCTTTGACTACACTAAAGTCCAGAGATACTCTCCTATGTTTTCTTCTATAAGTTTTATACTTTTATTTGTAGGTCTATGACACATCTTGAATTTTTTTTTTTTTTTTCCTTTTTTGAGACAGGGTCTCACTATGCGGTTCAGGCTGGCCTTGAACTCCCTTTGTAGCCCAGGCTGGCCTTGAACTCACAACAATCCTCCTACCTCAGCCTCCTATGCCTGCGATTACAGACATGCGCCACCATACCCAGCTACATCTTGAATTTGTGTGTGTGTGTGTATGTCTAGTGTGTGGTAGAGGTAAATATTCATTATTGTACCATGCAGACATCCATTTGTAGAATCAGGAAATCTTTAAAATTTTGTCTCATACCTAAATTCTCCTGGGTAAGTTAACACTGTATCTCTCAGGACTGATTATTCAGCTGACTCTAATAGCCTCTAAATAGGTTCAGAAGATTAAATGATGATAATGATAAAGAAATAATCCTCTACATTGAAAAAAGAAACATCAGTTAAAACATCACTTGCCCATTTGTACTTTTGTTTATCTTTCTCCTTCCTTCTTGCCGAGGCTGAATTTTGCTTTTCATGGTCAGAGCCAAGAAGGGCAGAGGCGAAGGGGAAACAAACATGAAGCAGGGTGAGTTAAAAAAAAAAATAGCAGCAAGAGTTGAGAAAGTTCCCAAGGGCTGAGCTAGGACGAGTGAAAGCCGACTGGTTCTTTAGGGTCCTGCTACAATTTGAATGTTTATGCACCAATTTAGTTTGAAACTCAAATTCCCCAAAGCAACAATATCAAAAGGCAGGGCCACTGGGCATGGTGGTGCATGACTATAACCCCAGCACTTGGGAGGCTGAAGCAGGAGGGTCACTGCGAGTTAGAGGCCAGCCTGGGCCACATAGTGAGTTCTAGGCCAGCTTGAACTACGTAGTGAGACCTTGATTTAAAAGGGCTGGAAGGACGTAGCTAGGTGCTTTCTGTTCTGCTTTCTACTGTGTGAAGATGCGATCCTCACCCTTCTGCCACCTAAGGGAGAAAGGAGGCCCTCATAAGGCACCAAATATTGGAACATCGATCTTGGACTTTCAGCCACTAAAATAAATTTCTATCCTTTATAAATTATCCAGTCTCAGGTATTTTGTTATAGTAGCACAGATGAACTAAAACAGCCTTTAGCAGAAATCCTAACTTCCTAGCATCTCTCTCCTATGCCTTGTAGAGGCTGAGAATATTAAATCTCAGAGGCACAAAGTAGATCTGTGGGCTTGTGAGCCACCAATGTCTCCTACAAGGCCAGAATACTCTCTGCAGCTACAGTTGGAGATCCTAGCATGGCTATGTGTGGTCTTAGTCACTCACTTTGCCCTACTACCCTAGGAGAGGATACTCAGCCCCCCAATTCCACAGATGAGGAAGCTGAGGACCCTAGAGGCTAAGAATGCGTCCCAGGACCTCCCAGTTCATGCTTGGGGAAGTTAAGATCCTGTTCGCCCCTCTCCCTTCCACCACAGCTCATGTCCCCTGAGGTTCAGCCCTTGCAAACCACACGCTAGTGAAGTAAGCAGACCACTGTACAGTCATGGTTTTCTCTCCTGGGGAACTTACAATCAAGCAAAAAAAGAGATGCATATGGGACATTTTCCAGTGCACATTTTCCAAAAATAATCTAAAATTCCTGTGGAACACAAAGAGCTGTTCAGGCCCAAGGTAGAGATTTGTTTGTGTCATATAAGATGCAGTATCAAACCATTTCGGCAAAACGAGAACATTCCCACATTCCTTGGGTCTTCACTGATTCCATCAACCCTCTCAAGAACAAAGGGTCACCAAGCCTCACGCTGAGGGCCACACCTCTGCCCACGTGCTGGCTTCTGCTCTCAGACCCTGGCAGAGTCAGTTCCTTTTTGCTCATGCTTTTCCAGCCTTCATGGCAGGTTAAGTGTCCCTTTTATCCTTCTGTAACACTTTGTGCAAACCTCAATCTCTGGTAGCTCCTGGACGCTGCTATGTGTCCTCATGTCCCCGTTGCCTGTTAGATCATGAGTCCTGGAGGCCAGAACCTGTTATCTTTCACATCCCTAACATCCATCCAATTTGCCCTGATTAACTGTTTAGTGTTAAAAAGATGGGTCAGAAAGATGCCGGAAATACAGAGACAGAAAGTGAGTGAGTCAAGGAGAACTCCGCAGTGGAGGCGCTTAGGGAGCAATGCGTGTGTTTACCGGGTGGTCCATCAGGCTCCTTGCCACTTGACTGGTAGCTCAGTTTTCTCAGTTGAAAAGAGGGATAAAATTACAACTGCTTTGCAGAGATGGTATAAAGATCAGAAGAAATAGCACAGGAAAAGCCCTCAGAGCTGTGCAGGGCGTGTTTTATACACAGTGAGTTTTATAATCATAATCATTGTCACTATCGTGATTGTAACTATAGCAGCTGGCTTTTGTGTCAAAGCCACAAGTACTAGGCTGCAGCCTGAGTGGCCAACCACAGAGGGTGCACACGCCTGGCATGTCATCTGTCCTCTATCCGTCCATCCAGAGAGACACAGGCAGAGGGGAAGGGGAGAAGGACATGAAGGGATGCCACTAATGCAGGGAGGAGCTGAGTGGCTCGGACAAGTTGGGTAGACTGAGATAATCTCACTTGAATGAGGGAAATGTGGAGATCTGTGGTTAGAACACCCACTGGCTGTATTCCAACATTCTCAGAGCTGGACATCTGGTCAACCACAGGCAAGGGTTCCTTAGCCTGTCTTCCATACTAGGACTAATACGTGACTTTCAATTTTCCACTACCTCAAATAATACTAGAACCAACTTTTTTTAAAAGACAGAGTCTCACTGAAAGTCCAGGCTGGCCTTGAACTTGCTCGGTAGCCCAGGTTGCCCTCAAATGCACAAAACTCCTACTCTAGCCTCCTGAATGCTGGGTCACAGGTGTGGGCACCAGCATGGTTGGAATCAACATTTTTGAATGTGGACTTTCCCTCACTCATGTTGGGGTTATTTTCTTAAAATAGATTTCCAAGAAGTAGAATTACAGAGTCAAAGGTTAAGTGCTTCAAAGCAACCACATTATTCTCTAAGAGTTACTAATAATAGTGTAATGTGAATGGAGTGGACAGCTGTGATTTTTTTTTGGGTCTATTCTGAATTCCCTCCTTTAGGAAACTACTGTTTTTCAGTCCATAGGATCCTGCTGCCCGCCCCTAGCCCATGTGCCCACCTCTAGCCCCTGCCTTTGCACTAGGCACATCACCCAAACCGAGAACCTCAAACCCCTGGGCATCTCAGTTGGTCTAGAGTAGTAGATGTGAGTCTCAAGTAAGGACAATCAAAGGTATATATAAAAAAATCGGGGGGACAACTTTAGAATTACAGAAAAGTTGAAAATATAGTTTAAAGATCATTGTTTTCCTGAACCATCTGAGCATATATTTGCTGACGATATATCTATCATCTCCAAGTATATTTCAGTGGGAATTTTCTACATTCTACCACAGCAACTATCCAATTGGGAAACCTGGGTGAATACATTGCTACTATTGAATCCCCCTACTGCATTCAAGTTTCCCTCACTGTGCCCATAATATGCTTTATACAGCGGCCCCCAACCCCAACCATTTGTGCTGGGCCACACAGCAAGGGGGAAGGGAGGAAGTTCTATGTGTATTTACAGCTGCGCTGTAGCTCAATGGACTCATAGGAGCACGAGCCCTGCTGTGAACTGCGCATGCGAGGGATCTAAGCCATGCGTTCCTTACAAGAATCTACTTCAACCGTAATAGAAAAAAAAAAAAAAACCACGCAATAAATGAAGTACATTTGAATCATCCCCAAACCAACTTCCAATCTCATTCCGTGGAAAAATTGTCTTTTGTAAAACTGATATCCCAGGTGTGGAAAAGGTTGGGGTCTACTGTTTTACAATAAAAGGGTCTGTGCGGAATCATACACTGCACTTACTTGTGACTCAGGGTCTTTCAGTCTGGACCGGTTCCTTCATCTTGTCTTGGCCCCATGAAGATCTTCAGCCATTTGTTTTGTAGAAGGCCCTTGGCTTGGAGTTTGTCTGAGGTCTCTTTATCATAAGACTTAGATTACTTGGGCATCTTTGGTAGGAATGGCCCGAAGTACATCTGGGTCCTTGTCTTTCTTCTTGCAAGTGATCCAGCTTTGATTTGCCCCATTACTGAAGGTGTTCACTTTTCACTGGATTCAGGTGACAATGGACAGCCTTCTACATGGCAAAGTGACCCTCATCTCCCTGCTAATTAATGCATGCTTTTGATAGTTACTTTGAGACAATGTCAATAGCCTGTTTCTCATTAAGTATTCAATTTATTTGTTTACTTATTAATATCAGTATAGACCTATTGCTACCCACTTCAGCTATTGTGCTATAATCTATTACTTTTGATACTTACTTTGATGCTCAAATTGTCCCAGATTTGGCCACTAAGAGTTCCTTCAAGGTGGCTTTTGTGTCCTTTTGACATGTCCCTGTCCTTGCTTTCTGGCTTAATAAGATATTTTGGGTTTATTTGTACTTTCCCAGGCTCTGCTTTGGAGCCAGCCATTTTCTCTAAGTTATTTTAGCTCCTTTTAGTGTCCAGTGACATTCAGAAGCAAAGATCTGGGGCCTACGTTTGCTCACTGGGGTTAGTACAAAGGCCCTGGGTCAACACACACACACACACACACACACACACACACACACACATACACACGCGCGTGCGCGCGTACTAGCAATGCCTGCTTCAGGAGAAACTCAGCTAGGGTGCCTCACCCCACTTCCTTGGAGCTTCTCTCTTTTGACCTTGAATGTATGGAACCTCCAGCCACATCCTCCTGAGTAGCTGAGGTTACAGGAGTGTGCATCATGCCTGGATTTCTTTGCTTTGCATATCTTGAGTAGCTGCCCTTTTCCTCCCCTCAGACCAGGCGGGCAACATTTAAACCCCCTGCTTTGACTCTATACTCTGTGCCTTTTGATTTGCCCTTTTCTAGGATAACTGCTTGAGGGGCTTACTGGCCTCATCCAGGAGCAAACTTCAGCCCACTCAAGACAATCTGGGTCTGCAACCATATGTGAAGCAAGCCGAGGCCTTCCTCCTGGAGTGATCCAGGGGTGTCAGTGCGGATGTCTGAGAGGGCTCAGAGCTCCCTGTCTGGTCCTGAAGGTTTACAGGCCCCACAGGAAATGGAGAGGCCTCAGTATCCTTCCTGTAAACGTAGGGCAGAAAGCCCCCCCCCCACATGCACCATACCTGTCACTGGTGCCAGCCCCGTGCACATCCACATACTCACAAGCTCACTGGCACACACTCTCCTCCCAGGAGCACAGGATTTTCAAAGCAGTGCAGCCCATAGCTCTCTACCAAGGGGCAGAGATTCTTGCATCTTAAAAATAGCACCAGGTAGCAAGATTGCCATCTATCTACACCAAAGGCAGCCATTTACAACTGATTCGGATTGACCCAGATTAGGGTCTAACCAAACCTCCACTCAGTCAAGGCCCATAAAAGTGTTTCTTCCAAAATGCAGGAGCTACCTGAACAAAGGCTCACTTAGGATTTGTCTTCCCCAACCCAGACAATGAGGGAGCTTCAAAGTTAGTATTTTTCTCCCTAAGAATGGTTCCGAAGTCATAGGTAAATATTATGACAAGGCTTAATGTTCAAACACCTGGGCTTCCCATCTCCCTCTCATCCTCTCCTGTATCGGAGAGGGGCCCTGACAAGTAGAAAGTTGTCAGCACTGCTTGGGGGGAAGGGGAGAGAGCGCTGCGGGGTCTCCCTTTCTGGCATGAGCCCCTGGGCACAAGGTGGGGGGTGGGGCTATCTCTCTCCATGTCCTCCTCATTCCTGCCATACTGTGTGCCAGGCTCTGGGGCAAGGATGTGCCCACAGAATGTCTACAGGGAAGGCAGATACCAACCACAATGGGTGGAATGAATTAACCAAAGAGCAGAGCTAGGCATCTAACTTGGGGCTGGCTGTCCCTGGAGCCTGGTACTTTGACTTGCAACGACAGCAAGGAGTTTGCGAGTCTTCTCAGTCGCTGGGCCATGACTCCCTCCTTCTCCTCCAGGAAGCTTCTCCTTGTCCATCTCAAGTCTTCTCACTGTCCCCTCAGCTTGCTGTCCTGCCCCACGCAGAAACATGCCCTCCTCTGGTGGTGTCAGGCCCTCATCACAGCCCTCTCCCGGCCGGTCTCATGTAGGCACATAGACCCCTCCCAGGGCAGGACTTGCGGATCAAACTTCCACTCCAAGCCTTTCCTGGGTATCATCTGGGTTCCAACAGTTACACAGCCCTTGTCACTGAGTTCTTTCCATCTTACGAATGTAAGTCACGGAATTCCGCCTGTTTGCATTTCCTCTACTCCAGGTTCCCAGGGGCTCCCATCGTTGCCCCCCAGGCGAGCTTTCAGGTTCAACTGCGGTTCTAGCACTTAGAGGTAACTAAGTGAATTTTGGGTTGCGGTTTGGGCATGTGGCCTCTTAAAGGTTTGCCATCACTGGTCTAGGACAATGACAAGGACACAAGCTGTCAAGCATGCAGATGCGCACTGAATCCTGCCTCTGCCTCTTACCAGCCGGGGGCATTGTGATGCCTCAGGCCTGTCTCTGAGCACTGTGTCCTCTTGAAGTCTTCTCTCATTGGACTTTTGTGAGGATTAACTGTGGTGTTTCTTTCATGCCAAAAAATGCATCCTCAGGTGAGTGACGTGTGTCATCGGGCCTCATATCACTACTCGTAGGTTCAGTAGTTCAGCACGAAGCAGGTAAGGGGTCTCCGGGGCTCAGTAGATCGGAGGCCCCTCCGCCCTCTCTAGACTGGGCAAGAATCTCTTTATAATTATGCCATTGGAAAATTTCCCATTTCTCTGCATTTTCCCAGGAACAAGCAGTCTCTGGTATAGCTCTGCAGATGAGTACAGCTCTCCCCAGATGGCAGGCCCGAGACCAGAGCAGGATGCCACGGGTACAGAGCACGCGGAAGGCTGGTGGGCGGGGAACAAGATGGCCCCAGACTGAGGCGAGAGATGCTCCCTCCTCTCCCGGCCTCCTGCAGCCCTGCTCGGACGGTTCCACGTCTTGCTGAGCTCATAGCCCTCCCCCCCCAAATCTCCTGCATCTGGGTGTGCTGATTTTTCCCAGTGTACCCCTGCTCACATCAAAACGGACCATATTTTGTGTCCCTGAGAAGCTCAAAGGCAGCACCAACGGGACCAGATCCAGAGCACAAACAAGGTCCCCAGAGTCTTGCCTTATATCCTCCCTTCTGCCTTCTGCTCTCTACTGTTCTGCATCCTCAGCTTGCCTTTTTCCTATAGCAAAAAATCTGCATGGGCCAGGCACTGTGGAGCATGCCTACAATCTGAGCTGCTCGGGAGGCTGAGGCAGGAGGATCACAAGTTTGAAGCCAGCCTCGGAAACTCAAAATAAAATAAAAAGCACTGAGGATGTAGCTCTGTGGTAGAGCCCTTGCCTAGCATGTGTGATCCCCTGTCTCAACCCTCAGTATTGGGGAGAGAGAGAGAGAGAGAGAGAAATTCACATGACATCGCCCAGTTTCTGTTCGAAATCATTTAGCATGGTAGTGGAGAAGATCATCTCTCCTAACAGATTCAACACAAAAACCTAGAGAACAACTTAGGTTGGCCTCTCTAGCCACATACCTATTCCCGAGCCAAAAGCTGCAAATGTGAGCCCCGTGTGGTGGCACTTGCCTATGGTCCCAGCCCTTGAGAGGCCGAGGCAGGAGAATCTCGGTGAATTTGAGGCGAGCTTGGGCTACATAATGAATTCGAGACCAACCTAAACTATATAGTGAGGTCCTGTTTCAAAAACAAAAAAAACACACCAAAGTAGCTGTAGATTTATGTTTTAACAGGGCTGGTTCACCAGAACCACGCACAATGAATTTCCTACCAGAAAGTTGGTTTTCTGCCAGGCAGGGAAGAGCTGTGGATGGGCAAACACCAGCGTCTACCCGCTGATGCTCTGACTTCCAAAGCCTTGGCACTGTCCCCACAGCTGCTGGCTCGGCCTTGACCTCTTGTTTAAAGAGGCTGCAGGGAGAGCCAGGAGGATCTGGGTACACACTGTCATTCTGCTACTTTAGCTGTGTGACACCAGTCAAATTCCTTGACGTGTCACAGCTCAATTTGCTCATCCACAAAACAGGTCCAACAGTTCCCACCCCTCAGTCTCAGTGGAAGGATCAACTGTGCCAGCCACTGAGCCCAGAGCCGGACACTCTGGTCATTTGTCCACCTCTCATCACCTTGCTACGGTTCCTGACCTCTAACTTGGTTTCAGGGTCTCAGCTGTAGAAGCCTCACCTGATCTGTGTGTCTGTCCCCGGGACCCACCTGCCCCTCCTGGCTGGGCGGAACTTGAAGAGGGGGCCTTGCCAGGAGATGGCGTGCATGGCTTTTTGTTTGTTTGTTTTTCCATCTTGAAAAGTGCGGTGTTTACACTGTCATGGAACAAATAGAACCTTGGCAGTATGTGCCTCTATCTGTGTGGCTGGTTTAATGAGTCGTGTTTCCCATTCCCTCATCTCTGTGTTCCTAAGCATGCTATCTTTCTCAAGGATCTCCCTTATTTCCTTCTGTCTCCCTCCCTTCCTTTCTTCCTTCTCCATAGCCTCTTCGTTCTCTAAAGGCTCCCTCACTCTCACCCCCGCAGTGTTACCATGTGGCCGCACAGGACAGTGTCACCGTGTGGCCCACTCACAGCTAGGAGCCAGTGCCTCCTCTCTCCTGTCCACTTGCCCTGGACTCCACCTCTGGCCAAGTGACTTAGTAGAGTCCCTGCTGGTCACTTGTCCTTCTTAGCTGTGCTCCCCACTGGCTTCACCACCCCAGCTTTGCCCCAGGCTCCACCAAGAGGTTTTAGAGATGGGACTCATTGCAGTCCTGCATGGCTCCCCTGGGCCTAAGCCACGGCTTCTCACCTTCTCTTTGTGGTCCCTGCTTGGCCTCCTGGAGCCTCGAGGCCTGGGTGTTCCTGAGCCTCCCCTTTCAGCTGCCTGTCCTATCGGATCATCCTATCTTTGGGTCAGAGGTTCCTCGGAGGCCAGCTAGCTGGGTCTTTCTTGGAAGCCTCTGAAGGTCTTGCTCGTGAGGGACTGTCACGTCTTGTCTGCATGCCTACCTCCCGGGAGTTTGTTCCCAGCTACACTTGTAGCGTGAACCTGGATCCAAAGTTTTCTAACAAGCAGAGAGGAGACAGAGCCCATCTGCCTGTCTGTCTAGAAGTTACTTGGGCAAGCACACCTAAATATTGTCATGGCCACCAGGAGGGGGGGCGCACACCTGTAATCCTGGCATGAAAAGTGGCACGAATTCAAGGACAGTCTGGGCTACATAGTGAGTTCAAGGCCAGCCTGGGCTACTCTTTGTCTCAGAAAACAAAACAAAATGGATAAACACTTCTCAGAAGTACAAACGACCAAAAAATACATGAAGCAGTATTCAGTATCTCTGATTATTACAGAACTGCAAATTAAAACAACACTGAGATTCTATCTCACTCCAGAAAGAATGGCCGTCATCAAGAAATCAAATAATAACAAATGGTGGTGGGGCTGTGGGGAGAAAGGAACCCTTCTACATTGTTGGTGGGAATGTAAACTGGTGCAACCACTATGGAAATCGGCATGAAGATTCCTTGAAAAACTAAAAATAGAAATTCCATTTGATCCAGCTATTCCCCTTCTAGGTATCTTTCTGAAAGAATTAAAGTTCAGCGTATTACAGTGATCTATGCATACCCATGTCTATAGAAACACAGCTCAGAATAGTTAAATTTTAGAAGCAGTCTGCATGTCCATTCACAGTGGAATGGATAAAGAAAATATTTATGCATAGTAGAGTAATACTCTGCCATAAAGGAGGTTAAATGAGTCTTTGGTAGGGAAATGCACCTTGGAACCATAGTGTCAAGTGAAATAAATCAGACATACAAGCTTAAATATCACATGGTTTTTCTTGGATGAGAAGCCCCCCCCAAATATATATTATTTGGGAATAATATATTATTTGGGAAACAGAGAGACAGATCTTTTGCAAGAGAGAAGGGAATCAAGAGATGGAAAAAGAAGAGGGGGTAGTGGGAGAAAAAGGGGTTATAAAAAGAATTAATATGTGTTAGGAACATGTCCTGACTCCCCATGACTAATTAAAACAAAATTTTTTAAAAATAATTTTTCTTTGGAGGTTCAGCTGCTGAGACAATCAGCTGCCCAGAAGGTCTGGTCCATTTTATTGACTATTTCCCGGCAAAGAGCTCACTTCCTGCCCGACGTATGCCAGGCCTTTGGGACACAGGATGAACAAGACGAGGTCCTGGTCCTCTTCACAGTTCAGGCTG
>PVJX010048780.1:0-11325 GCA_004027295.1 Dolichotis patagonum
CATGGCTCTGTGCCCCTCCATATGGTTCCATGTTCCCAGTGCTGCTGCCGCTGAGGCCAGAAGAAGCCCCCGCATGCCTGCTATTATCTCCAGCTCGGCCCCAACTCTTTTCTCTGTCACGCGTGGCTTTGCTCCTCCAGCCCGGGACCTGTGCCTGAGCCCGCTGTGGAGTCTGGTGTGGCAGGAAGTCCCCTCAGCGTCACAGTGGGAACCTCATCTCTTCCTTCCCGTGCCTGAGACCTCACAGCTCCCCCGACTTCCCCTGGTCCAGAACAGTGCACTGTGCAGTGGGGACAGGAAAGGTGTCCCCAGCACTCCAGGGACAACACAGCCCCCACCTCCCTGCCGGGCAGTCTCCAAGGCTGCCGTGGGCACAGCGCTGTCTCCCCTCCTCCGCACTCTCGTAGCTCCTGGGGACACTGTTCCCATCTGCCTCTGCCTACTGGGAAGAGTGACCCCAAACCCGAAGGGGCAGTGAGGAGAACGGTCTGCGCTGTGGTGCACAGTGACAGCTTCCAACCCGGTGTCGCGTGCCACTGGGTGCCAGGAACACACGACTCCTGGACCCACTAGCACTGGGAAGTTCCAGCACAGGCAGTGGCAGCTAAGTCCTCTCAACAGCAGCCTAAAGGGCCAGCAGTCCGGGACCTCTGTCCTAACCACTTCATGATGTGGCATCTTTCAGCGGCAAGCCAGGAACCCGCTTCAAAGCACCCTCAGGCCGTGGGTTCACTGCTGCCCACGGCAGCCACGGAGGCATAACGAAAAGCACTGCTCACGCGACACGGCCTGACAGGACTCAGAGGAGGATCTGGGGCCAGGGAGTGGGGGCACAGAAAGAGCACCCCGGCAGAGACAGAAGTCACGGGCCAGGGGTGGCAGAAAGAAACAGCAAGTTGTGGATCTTAAAAACATTCTAGTGAAGACACGGGCCGTGAGTCCCCCTCAGAGTCCTCCCCTCGCTGGGAACACACTCATCCCTTCGCTCTCGACGCTTTCTGAAGCAGCTCTGGTGTCCTCTTCCCTGAGTCTTTTTACAAAGAGGAGATCAAAAATACAGTGACCGAAGCTGCCAAGTGCCATCCAGCGGACAGGCGGGTGCACGAAACCATGACAGCGCGTCCTCTCCCACCTCATCCACCAGCTCTGGCTCCCTGGGACCTCCAGCTCTCCCCAAAACTCAAATGGACCCTAAAAAGGAAACATTTTGAACCAATTCAGGACATTGAGGCAGGCACGGGAGCACAACTGAAGACACCAGGAAAAGACTCCAGAGCTGCTTCAGAATCTGGCAAAACGTGGGTTCAAAGTGCATGTGTTTTGCACTATGATAAACTTTTAAAAATATTTTAAACATTCAGCATATGTTTTGATCACACCTTGTATCCATTAATTTCAACCTGGTCTATGTGCCTTACTATAAAAATGATGAAAATGTATCTTGACCACTCCTCCCACTTCTAAGGTGAAAGACAACATGCTGGAGCTGCTTGTGACTTGCTTACAATGCTGTAAGATGATGTGGAAATTTTCATAACTTCCTTCTCATCGAGTTCTTGCTTGTTGTACACAAATCCTAAAATTAAGACCCAGTCAAGAAATAGGCAAGAGAAATGAACAGACCCTTCACAGAGGAAGAAATACAAACGGTCAACAATCCATGAAAAAAATCTCTGGCCATCACAGAAATGCAAATTCAAACACCCCTAAGATTCCATGTTACCCCAGAAAGAACAGCAGAACGGCACTCGTTAAGAAATCAATAACAAGTGCTGGCGTGGCTGTGGCGAAGGAGAACCCTCCTTCACCGTGGGTGGCAATGCAAACTGGGACAACCAGTATGGAAAGCAATGTGAAGACTCAAAGAACTGCAATTAGAATTCCAGGTGGCCCAGTAATTCCCCTGTAGGTGTCTCCCCCAAAGAGCTCGAGTCATCGTACTCCACGGACACATGCATATGTGTGTTTACAGCAGCACAATTCACAAATCCTGGAGGCAGCCTGCACACCCATCAACAGAGGACCAGACGAAGCAAAGGTGGTATCTGTCCATAAGGCAAAACCACTCAGCCCCACAGAACGCCACATCTGAGACACGTGTGGGCAAATGGACGCACCTGGAAAACAGAATGTTGCATGAAATATAGCAGACACACAGGCTTTGGTGCCTCTCAGTGGAGTGAGGCAAAGTCACAGGGAATGCTAAAGGATGGAGAGAAGGGGACAAGGGCATGGACCTCTCCCAGCAGCAAAGGGGTCCCGGGGCCAGGGCGAGGGTGAGGAGGAGGGGAAGGGGAACGGGTAGAATAAACATGTGCCATCTACAGGAAGCTATGAACACAAGGAATGTCACATTATAAGCTGTACCAGGTGCTGAGGTTAATAAAGTCAACAAGAATGGACATCCGGATAGGGGAATCAGAGCAGGAAGGAGGGCAAGAGACTAAAAAAAAAGAACCAGCCATGGTGTGCACAGGTCCCCAGGACCCTAGGTGACTGTGAAGTGTGTGTACTGTGAATGCTTACTAGTTACAGAATCTTAACAAGTAACACAAATAAATAAACAAACGTGAAATCCAGAAAAAAGATGGTCTGGAAAGCAGGTAAGTTTTCTGCTACGATCGCACAGTTCTTGCTACCAGGAGTGACTTACGGTAAATAAACACGGCTAACTCTCTTGGGACGACGCGGTACCAAGGGTGAGCCTTGCAGCTGCTGCTGTCCCGGTGGGTGGGGCGGCTCCCTCACAGAGCTCACGCTGAAACCCCTGCGTACAGTTTTGGTTTTTGTTTGTTTTGAGAAGGGGTGGGAGGACCTTTCTGTCCCCCAGCTCACAGAATCCATGCTGTGGTCCCCCCCCCCGGACCCCAGAACCAGGAGAGTGCAGCCAGCCCAGCCCTGCTCTGCACTGCTGTCTCCTCCCGTCCCCTGGGCATCCGCTTCCTCCGCTGTCAAGCAACCTCTCTGTCCACTGTCAGGAGCACTCACAGGCCATCTGTGCCACACCTCCCTCTGACAGCTCATCCCGTGGGCCACTTTACCCAAGGTAAAGGAGTCACGTGCATTTAGGTGTACTCTGAGACTTGTTTTTTTCCTTTTCTGTGTAGGGTCTTTATACTGAGCTACATCTCCAGCCTATTTTATTTTATTTTATTTTATTTTGAGACAGATATTTATTAAGTCACTAAATTGTCTAGATGGGACTCAAATTTATTATCCTCCTGTTTCAGCCTCCCAAACTAGTGGGATTATAGGGCAGTCTTAAGAATGTTTTAAATGTGTTCTCCAGAGATCTTAGACAAGGAAGAGAGAAGCCAGGAGGGTTCATTTTACTTGGTGGTATACAAGTTGAAACACATCTTGTATACGAAAATAAATCCGGGCAGCTTGGAACGCCCATCATAGCTTGGAATGCAAAATTAATGTACAGTTTGACCACAGAGCACTAGACTGGAGAGACATGTCAAGCTGCTGCTGGCTTTCTAGACTCACAGGCGCTCGGAGTTGCAAGAAAGGAGGGTAAGGCCATGTCCACCAAAGGGAGCGTGGGCCCATGCGGCCCTGCGTGGCCTGCAGCTGAGGGGGTTCCACAACAATTCCACGGCATCCAGAAAGTATAACACTGCCGTCAGGGGAAGCCACAGAGAGTCACAGATATCTGAATCCAAACAGTGTTAATATTGAAAAACACGAACATTAAGTGTCCCTTGCCAAATCCTTCCGACTCCTTTAAAGTGTGCTGTCTGGAAATCGGGAAAGACCTAGTGAAGTTAAACCGTAAGCTGCATGGCTACCACACCGCCACAACTCCCACCGCTTCAGTAACTGTCTGTAAAATGCGATCACAACACTGAACCGCAGCTGCGTGGACCGAGGACTCGGTACAGGACACCAAGCCACCCATCACTAGTGCCTCGGGCACAACCCCAAGGGGCGGACCCCCTCAGCCCAGACTGCTCACTTCCTGTTTCACAGCCCATCAGAAGACGTTTTGGAACTTCCATTATTTCTGTTCTTGCTGAAAAACGCAGTCCCTCCTCCCATCTGAAGATAAGTTTGGGTGACAATCTTGCTGCCTGCCTCACCAAAGACATCGGGGCTGCTTCTCAACCACTTTCCCAGGCCTGGCTCTGCCCCTTGTGGTGCGAGTGCGTGAAACAGCAGGACACTGTGTCCTGTGTCTTGTGTCCTTGTCCTGTGTCTTGCGTGCAGGAAATGCGGGGCCGCCTCCCCACACCACAGATATTGGAAGCAGCCCACGAGGACTCTGGGAATGGAACAACCCTCGCCTGGACCCAACTACACACATAAACAAACGCAGCTCCCGCCCCACGCACACACCCGGTGCCCACTGAGCTCTGCCACGCTTACCAGGGAGCAGGCTCTGCCTATGGCGAGGGGCAGCGAGCGGCAGGTCAGCGGCTTATCTGCTCCAGGTCCCCTGCGCTGGGCCTTACTCTGGGGGTTGTGCAAGCCACTGCCCTGCAGTGCAAAGCCTCATGTCTTGAGGACCATCATATCAGTTAAGAGCATAAAGGCTTTGCCCCAAAGAAGCAGCAACGACCACTGAGAAATTAAACAGCAGAGCAAACGCGTTTGGCATCATGACAGGTGTTTTCTCTGGGTGGCGCTTTGTCTGCCGGGTGTGCGGGGGGGCCTGGGCGCTGCGCCCCGCAATGCAGCCCGCAGTGTGGAGTCACGGGAGTGAGCAAGGGTCACAGGGCACGAGGTGTCCCGCCTGCAGATCATGTATGAAACAACAAGCTGCACGGAGATGGAGGCTCCCCTGCCTTGAGTTACCAGTGCCCAGGCTGACCACTTTTAACATCCTGTACCGGAAATCTCCAGCGCTTTCTATTGGCCACTTAAAAAGCTCAACTTTTACTCTAAGAATCGTCAAGCAATATGGACGACTGGTGATAGAGTAGCCTGGACAATCGGTCTGGGTTTGACAGAGCTTTGTCCGCTGCTCTGAAACTCTTGAGCCCCAAACAAATAAAACACTGCTTTTAAAGTCTTTATTCCATAGCCAGGCATGGAGGTCTGTAACCCCAGCACTACAGGAGGCCGAGGCAGCAAGATGGCAAGTTTGAGCCCAGCATAGGCAAGAGACCCTGTTTCAGAATAAAAACTAAAAAATGGCTAGGGACACAGCTCAATGCCGAGGCCCCGAGTTCAAGCCACAGTACCATAGCAAAACCTTTATTATATAATGCAAGCACACAATGTAAGTTTGTAAGAAAATACATACAATTCTGTTGTTGGGCATACTCACCTGAGCCATAGGGCTTTTAAATTTTTAGATCAAGTTCATTTTTAAAAATAAGTTTAGTGACCGATATATTTTATAATTAGTTATTAGCTCTAGGTAATAGAATATTTCTGAAGACTACAGAAATAGAATCTAAATGAGTCTTTTTAATACCTGATACTTCATGCTCAAGGAAAAACATAAAGTGTAGAAGATATTTTAAGAATTTCTTAGGGACAAAGTATCCACGGAAAATAATAGAACGCAACAGACAAGTTTAATAAACCATAGAAAAGGCTGCAGAAAATATAGTTATACCGTTAGCATTCAACATTAATGAAAACTAAATTTGAAAGTTAAATATGGAAAATCTTCTTCCCCACATTTCTTTCTCAAATAATCACATCTTCCTCAGGAGAAAACCTTGGCTAACTTGAAGGAATAAAGGACCTTGGCAACTTCAAGATGCTCATTAACTGCATTTTCAGCGGAAAATTTCTAGTATCTATATTTTTTTAAAGACAGCTTTTGAAACACCAGGGTCCATTTTTATGTCCTGGTGTTAGAGAACACTTAGGCGGAGTCGTTTAGCATTATTTAAATGCTACCGAAAGGTTCGCCCTCCCTGCCCCAGACAGCTGTGTGAGCAGAGAGCACCCAGCTCCTCCCTGTGCTTTAGGGACAGTGTGGTTTCTCTCAGCTCGGTGGAAAGCTGGCCTTCAATTTCTGCTCTATTCACCTGCACATCAAAGTTATTTACTGAACGGTGACTATGTAATCACACTTTTCCTTTGGCCTGTGATCCTCGACCATACCTAAACCAAGGCCCTTCAGAATAAATGTTTTAAGGCTCCTCGCCTTACCCTACAGTGAAATTTACAGCTCACATAAGCCACTCACTCTGAAAGCAGCAGCTGTAGCACCCCAGCTGTGAAGCACAAACAGGAGCACGGGCATTTGAAACAGCGAGTGCATCACTCAAAAGCCCGACAGGTCCCAGGGCAGCAGTGCGCCCACAGGAGCAGGGATGCTCTGAGGTGTGGGGAGGGACAGGGGCCCGGACGCCAGCCCACGCCAGGGCATCGCAGTAAACGGACGCTGCTCACGGGCCTGACAGACCCTGTTAGAAGCCAGCCAGACTCACCTGCATGTGCTAAAAGAAGGACGGTGACAACCCCCATGAAGGCAGGCGGAGTGCGGGCTCTCACCGTGGAGGAGCAGCCGGTGACCCGCCAGCCAGCAAGGGGCTCAGGCCCACCCACCACAGCACACTGCCACACCCGCGAAGCCCCCGGGGGACAGTGTCCTGTGGTTGGCAGGACCAGCTTCACCCCAGGGGCTCTGTGACAGAGCATCAAGCGCAGGCTGTTCTGTCACCTCCCGTGTGTGCCAGCAGACACTACACCAAAGGCACAGGCACTGGACAGAGTGGCCAGTGGGAGGGGCTCTTTCAGTCCCAGGAAGCCTCCTCCCTAGGAGCCAACTTGTCCTCATGTACTGGCCCTTCGTCACCTTCTGGTAAAATCACAGTGACGGAAAGGTCATGAACTCCAACTCGTGCGTGAGAGGGCTCAGGGGGCCGGACATGAGGAAGCCCTGCGGGTCACAAGGCCCCTCCTCCACCCCCCACAGGCAGGAGCCCTCCTGTGGCCACCACAGTATCCCCTCGCACCCCCTGAGGACCGTGACCTGCCCACTCAGAGCCAAAGGGCTACAGAAAAGACAAAATAGCTTAAATTTCTTTGGTTTATAAAAGAAAAAATCCTTTACTAGAACCCCATGAATGTCCCACAGTGATCAATCTTAGTGGTCAACCTGGTTGGCTTGGGAGTGGTCTAGGTGAAGGGAAAAGCGCGCTCCTGGGCATATTTGGGTGGGACCAGGAGGCATAACCTTGGGGTCTACATCTGTTCTCTCACCCCGCCTCCCCGGTGCGGTCCCTGCTCTGCTTCCTGGCCCCCATGAGCTAAGCAGCTTTGCTCCCCCAAGCCCGTCCGTCATGATGTTCCTGTCTTGGAACTGGACTGAAGCCCCTGAAACCAGAAGCAAATCAAACCATTTCCTCCTTCAAATTGTGGGTGTCAGGCACTTCAGTCACAGCAACAAAAAGCTAATTTGGTCCTGGCTATCAGTCCTATCTGTGATGGCTGACTGACTGTGTCTCCTTGAGAGAAGCTTAACTAAACTGGCTCAGCAATTCCACACCTAGGGTGTGGAAGACCCAGCCTGGGACAGCTGGTTGCCTGGATGGTTTAAAGGGGAAGTGAGGAAGGACGGATCTGCTTCTGTTTCTCTGGAGAGCTCCTGCCTGTGCCTTCACCTTGGACGTCATCTCCTGGCTTCCACTACAAAACCATAAGCCTCATGATACGGACTGCAGGACGCTGCAGTGAGCTGAGACCTTGGACCGAATCCTTCCGCCTCCAGGGTGCAGACAGCCTCTGCGATCTTACTCACCCACTTCTGCAGGTGGCCATCACGAGTCAATCTAATAATTTCTTATACATTTGTATGTCTTGTCCTCTATCTGCTTCTCTAGTAAACACTGACTGATACGCCACGTTTATGTTGATACTTTGATTTCTGGCCTTCGTCTTTAATGTAAGTATGAGGTTTGGCAACATTCAATGCTTTTAATCTAAGCCAAACTTTCAGAAAACTGAAATACGAAAGCAATGGTAAAAGATTCATGAGTGAATGGAATGCTGGAGAAAATGAATCGTCTTAGATGTATCTTCATAAGCCCTAAGAGATCACATCCAAATTGATTATTAAAGCATCCAATTCATTAGAGCCACCAGAGGGACAGCTTAGAGGATGCCATGAATGTGCGGTCTCGGCAGCACAGGATGCCAGACTGTCACTGTGACAGTGTAAACAGAAGCCTGCTGTCCCTTGCCTTATAAAAAGTTCTTATAAAAAGGCCACCTTGAAATTCAAAGAAGCTCACTGGCAAAGACACATTGGTGCAGGAGTAAAATGTCACCAACATTAAAAAGCCAGCACTCCATCACCCTGTAGTCCTACGGGAGACTTCATACTATCTGAAATATTTAGGAAGTGACAGTCGCGCTCAGGTGGAAACTTCTTCGAGGACCCCAGAATGTGTCTCCCTCTCACTTCCAGAAGCTTCTTTTCATCCTTGTAATTTAAAGGCTATGACACCGATTAGTACAAAACACCAGGGCTGCTCGCTCCCGGAATAAACATTCTAAAAACACCCATGTCAGTTAAGCCAGATGAGAAAGTAAAAATGAATTGAAATCAGCTGTCACCAAAAGCAACTCATGACAGCCCTGCTCTGTCCTAACAGACTCGTTAGGAACCTGAAACCGCCCTAGATGGCTCCCCAGGTGCTCCCCTGAGAGCCATCTCTCCTCGGCAGGCAGATGGGCACAGCCTAATCCGCTTACAGAAAATGTCAACAAAACTGCGTCCACACCAGAGAGCTGCACCTCAGCGCGTCCCGAGCGGAACCTTGACAGCCCGGCCCAACCCAGGATGCCGTCAGACTCAGGTGTGCGCCGGCACCAGCCCCCCGAATTTCCTCCCAGTCATTCTGACCAAAGAACCCCACAGAACGATGGACGGCTCTGCCCCCTACTCCTTCCTTCCATGGTGGGGGTCACTGTCTCTAAGGGAAGGACCTAGTGAGACAAGGCTAAAGATTTTGGTTTTTGTACAGGGGATCGAACTCACGACCACACACTTGCAAGGCAGGTGCTTATGCCGCTGAGCTAAATCCCCAGCCCAAGACTGAAGATTAATGTCCACCTCTGCCACAGTGACAAAGGTAACAGCATTGCAAATGACACCTAACTAACGAGTGAGCACCGCCACGCACTCTCTGTGTAACACACCTGGACGCATGCCGCCCCCACACGAGCCCCAGGACAAACCCAGGCCCAGCCATGTCGGGTGCCACTCCCACTTCCCAGCAGCCGGGGGTGGGGGTGTAGAACTGCCAGCCCAGAGCGGGCAAAAGCTGCAGACGCCACGTTAGAAGGCGCCTTACAAACACATCTGGCATGGCTGGGCCTGGTTTCCCGTTAAGAAGCGTCCAGCTGTGTGGCTCCAGTCATGGATTACTCGATCCACCCAAAAACTAACTCTGCAAAACTGCCAGCATAAGCATGTGACGCAACACCCACGCCCCCACCCAGGGCACCGACCGTGGGGCGCACTCCTGCCCTGCCACCACTCAGCAAGGGAGAGGCGACATCCAGGCCCAGGTGCCTGAATCCTGGCACGTATCACACGGCCTCCCACACGCGTGGCCCCTCCTCCCCACAGCCCCAGGACAGTGCTGCATCTGGGCTGGACATGTCTTTTTACCAAGGTCATTTTTGTTTTATTTTTGGCAAAAGCGTGGTGGTTTTCAGTAGGCTGTTGTCCCCTGTGAGAATTCATCACTGCGAGGACGACGCTGGCAGCATGGGTTTGTGCCAGCATGGGTTCCAGTGTGGTGACACTGCAGCACCCACGCAGCCTTTAGCAGGACCCTGCCAAGGGGCACTGCTCTGACCTCTGCCCACTGAACCGTTTTTATGAATGGGGCCAAAGCAGCATCGATGAAACGCGGCCGAATCGGCTTCCTCTGGGAGGGTGCCTGTGGGTCGGGCGTGCCAGGCCTCGCTGGGCATTTGCTCAGCACCAGACCAATGGTCACTGCATGGAGCAGTCAACCCCTCACCGCCCCAACCTGAGAGCCTCAGATCGCCGACCTCAGGCCCGCATCATCCGCAACCCCAAAGGGTGGAGGGTGTTTGCTCCAGCGTTTGTTCATTCACACTGACAGACCAAAACCTCAATTTCTCCAGTGCTCCGTAGCTGTGTCCACTTCCGTCTGTGCACATAATGAGAACAAGGACACTCCACACCCCAGCAACACTATCACCCCCACCGAGACGAGCACCGAGACGAGATCTGGCCCTGTACTGCCTTCACCCAGAACCCGCAGGGCTCACACACCACCAGCACCTGAAGACAAGGACCAAGCTACACAGAGTCGGAGGCCAACTGTGTGCGGCAGAGGTGCCGCGGCCCAGCCCATGTCCACGCCATCCCTGGAGTGGGTGCAGGCCACAGTTCCACCCCGCTTCACACAACACGCAGCGCCAAGCCGCCACGTCCGCTTGTTGGGAGCTCCTCCTAAATGTCAGCTGCCATCACGCTGCCTGCTTATTTTAAACCAACTTTATAAATACGTGCGCCTGGAAAAATTCACCATACATTAACCGAACCCACTCAGCCCCAGAGTGTCATGCTGACGCCCCCCTCATCCCTCATCCTACCCGGCTTCAAATTCTTCCCAGAATAGAGCACTGTGCTGACGGAATTATCGGCAACCGGGGGAGAGAACATTCAGATTTAGTGCTCCATAGAACCGGGATATGTGAATCAAAAAACCAAAAATAAGATTTCTGGAAGAACTTTAAATCATTACCATGTGAACTGGGCATGATGGTACGTGTCTGTTATCACAGTTACTTGGGAGGCTGAGGCAGAAGGATCGAAAGATAGAGGCCAGCCACTGTGGGTCTCGAAAGGTGGGTGGGGGGCTGGGGATGCAGCTCAGGGCTCCCTAGGTTCAGTACTCAGTACCCACCTCCCAAACCACCACGGAGAAGATCCAGAACTGCCTCTGGTGAGTCCAGATGACGCTTTCCTCAGCCGCACAGAGCGGAGAGGAGGCGGCCCCCTGCTGACCTCAAGCCAACCTCTGCAGGCACCCCTCACACATGGCCAGGGAGGTGACCTCGGGCCAGGAAGGAGTGGTGGTATTCATCCAGAGGTGGACTGGGAAATCCTAGGGCTGCACCAGTTGCCGAAGGACAGAAGGGCTGGGAATATCAGAGGAGAGAGTGGAAAGCGCGGGCCCTGGCTGGCCACAGCCTCAGAGTGACATCCACGGGGCACTGGGTCCAAGGAGGAGGACAAGGTGCCACCGTCTTCAACGCCTGTTTGAACCACATCATCTCCCACCCCTGCAGCGACCAGCTGCAGCTCTAGGGGTTCCTGGGGGGAAGGAGAGTGAGAGGATGAGAAAATGAAGAAGACACAAAGCTGGGGCC
>PVJX010048781.1:0-11358 GCA_004027295.1 Dolichotis patagonum
AGTTATAGATCCTCTTGTCATCTTCCAGTCTTTGTATCTTTACTGCCTGCTCCCTTGTTATTTTTAAGAGATCTTCCCTTTCATGACCCCACATTGCAAGCCTGTGTTCAATTTTTGATAGTCTCTCTTTGGTTTCTTTCAAGCAGTTTTGCCAGCTTTCTATCAAGTCTTTAGTTTCCTGATAATCTCTTTGAATTTGCTTCATGAATTCTAGGTTTTTTCTGAATTCTTCATTAAATTTTTGTCTCCATTTGTGTTCCTCCATTCTTCTGTCTGTGTCTTCTTGAGAGGTGTCCAGCCCTTCTTTTATTAATCTACTTATCTCTTGTTTAATTTGAATTAATATTTCAGTTTTGGTCCCGCTTACGAGGTCCTGAAGATATCTCTTTATGTCCACTAACGCTGTGTTTGATGTTGCATTTTTGCTGCTCTCAATCTCTTTTGTATTTAACTCTCCTGGATCAATGTTTTCAGGGTTGGGGGCTGGGAGTTGTTTCTTATTTCTCCCTTTCGTCATGTTTTTGGTTCCTTCCATACAAGTGTACAGTGTAATTCCCAGCCCCTTTTCTTGTTTGTTAAGGCTCCTCTAGAGGGCGCAGGCTAGGAGCTTTAGCCCTCTTCAATAGGTTATCAGAGATTAGAGTTCACCCACGGGCAGTGTGTGCTAGCTCCTCCCTTCCGGGCCAGTCAACCTTTGCAGGCCTTCACTGCATCAGTGTGCACTGATCTCAGGGAAGTAATATTGAAGCAACAGTCACTGGGTCCCTGCCAGGAGGGCGGCATAGTCCAAGCAGATTCCACCAATCTGCTCGGCGAGGGGAGCAACCAGCTGAAGCCACTTCCTTATAGAGGGATAGGAATTATTAATATAGTGAAAATGGTCATATTTCCAAAATTCTTATGAAGATTTAATGCAATCCTCATCAAAATTCCAATCATGTACCTCACAGAATTAGAGAAAATAATCCTAAAATTTAGTTGGAATCAGAAGAGATATAAAAGAGCAAAAGCAATTCTGGGCAACAAAAGCAAGGCAGAGGCATCACAGTCCCTGATTTGAAATTATACTGCAATGTTACCATGATAAAAACAGCATGGTACTGGCATAAAACAGACCCAAGGATCATTGGAACCTATTAAAGATGCAGAAACAATTCCAAACATACTCAGAGACTTTGTCATTGACAAAAGGACCAAATACCTTCACTGGAAGGAAGACAAACTCGCTAATAACTGGTGCTGGAAAAACTGGCTTTCCACATGCTGAAGATTAATCCTAGACCAACATCTCTCACCATGCACTAAACTAAAATAAAAATAGATTAAATATCTAAATAGTAAGACAGAAACCCTAAATACATTGGAAGATAGAATTGGTAGAGCTTTTGAAGACAGAGATATAAGCAAGGACTTCATGAACAGAATCCCAATAACACAGGAAATACTACAAAGAATCAACAACTGGGATCTCATCTTGTTAAAAATCTTTTGCATACCAAAAGAAATCACCGACAGAGTGAAGAAGTGATCTAAAATGAAAAAAAGTTTGTCACTTGTTAATCAGACAAAGAAATACTGTCTAGAATACATAAAGGACTAACAAAATGAGATCCACACCCTACACTTAGGATCCATTCCAAAAAGGAATCTCAAATGAATAGACACTTCTCACATGAAGAATAACAACAGTAAATAGATATGTGAAAACATGGTCAGTGTCACTGGTCATTTGAGAGATGCAAACTAAAACAACATTGAGATTCCATCTCACCCCAGAAAGAATGGCTATTATTAAGAAATCAACCAATAACAAATGCTGGTGGAACTATGGAAAAAAAGAAATCCTTCTCCACTGTGGGAGTGTGGGATGGAGCAATCAATGTGGAAATAAGTGTGGAGATGCTTCCAAAAAGTGAAAATAGTGGTTCCATTTTACTCAGCTATTCCTCTTCTTGGTATCATCCTGAAAGAATTATAAATATGCCACAGCAATATTTGCACACCTATGTTTATAGCAGCACAATGTATACTAACTGTCTTGGAAGCAACTCAAATGCCCTTTGGTGGACAACTGGATAAAGAAGTTATATATATATATATATATATATATATATATATATTTATATTTATATTTATATAATATATTATATATATAATGTATATATACATACTACTGTATATATACTATATATTTATATAGTATACTATATATATATAGTATTGCTATGCCAGAAGGAAGAATAAACTTGATATATTGCTAGGTAAATGGATGAACCTTGAGACCATATTTTCAAGTAAGATGGGTTGAACCCATATTTTCAAGTAAGATGGGTTGAACCCTCATGCATTGTTTCTCTGGTGTGAGAAACTGAAAGGATAAATAAGGACCAAAATATGTAATAGATACAGGGAAAATAGGAAAATGTTCTACTGGGTAAAGGAACAAGGGAAGGGGAGAAGGAAAGCAAGAGAGGAAAAAGAAAAAACAGAATAGAAAACTGAAAACAAAATTTTTGCAAATAAGAAGAAGAGGAAGGCTTGAAAGGAGTGGTAGGAATTGGGAGAAAAAAGAATCAAGATATATTATGTAAAGGTACAAATTCCCTGTGATGAATGTGATCATTGTGTATATCTAAAATGTACAATAAAATTAATTTAAAAATAGCTGCGTATCCAGTTAGCATCATAGGTTGATGTTCTTAATACACATTTTTAGGCTTCCTCATTTTTGGAATTGAATTGAAACATAGTCAAAATGATAAAAGTTATTACAATAAGCAAAGAGTTCATCTTCTTTTCTGTTTCATTATAATAACTCTATAAATTCTAAGAGAAAAATGTGTGTTATATTTAAATGTTACCTACTATTACATGGCAGGCATAGAAGGGAGATGTTAGAGCGTTAATTGTAAACTGGCAGATTTTAACTCAATATTATAATTCCGTTGGATTAGATCAATTTAGCATGACTATATCTGGTAATTCAAGTAAGACTTTTGAAGATAACTATGCAAGACAATAAAATTTGTTATGTTCCTACCATCTTGTTTTGAAAGCCTACATTGTTATTGTTTGGGGCTCTTAGTTATAGTTATTTATTTGTTGTTTTGTTTTTCCTTCTAATACAGAAAGGACAGATATACATGTATAGGCTTATATATGCCTAGAACTTCACCTAAAATGTTTACGAGAATTGCTTTTATTATGTGTGATAGTATGAACAACTACACTGAAGAAAATGAGACACCATGGTAGCCAGTGATGATTTCCTATCATTTTGGTTAAAAATCCAATAATACTTTTATTGTTGGTTTTGATTGGGTTTAGTCTGCTTTCAATTATTTGATTTCAATATGTATGAAGATATGGACAACTATTTTAAAGAAAACAAGAGACATTATGGTAGCCACTGTTATTTCCTGCTGTCTTTTTCTGAAATCCTGTGTTATTTGCATTGTTTTACTCTACTCTGCTTTGTTTTTTGTTTTGTTTTATTATCTTTAAAATAAAAAAAATAATAGAATAGCCCATGCTGTCAAACAATGGATTCTAATGTAATGGATTGTAAGAGAAGTTACTCCAAATGAGGACATATATTCAAAGCATGGATGTTTGGCCATCTCACTTGAAAGTTACACAAGCTATCTGTATGGATTAGCATTTGATTTTAGCTGATCACCACCATCCACTGAGCTCTTGAGATGATATGATTTAGTGATTCATTGGTGGAAACAAATAAGTATATTTCAAAATTTTCCTTTATTATCTATGTGATGAGTGTCTCCCACTATTCATGGGCAGAGATGACATATGCTATTGCTAAGAAGGCAGAGTTTATATTAAAAGAGAGATATTCACCAAATATGGTTGAAAGTGCCAGAGCCACAATTAGGATGAAGGCAGTTGTTCTTGTGGTGTTAGAGTCACCAAGAGCAAAAGAACACAAAATATGTGATTTCTGGTATCTGCACAGGTACATAATTTCTGCCACTTACATTGTCATGAGTTCCTGCTGCTATTGTGAAATACCTATTTCCATTGACAGCATCTTCAATAAGTGTCAGACATTTCCACTGACTCATTTCTGTGGCTCACTGAACCTCATAAAGCTGGCATCACTTTCAGTTTTGTTTTGGATAGTGAGCACTTTGATAGCTTTTTATGACTTGATCTTCTTAACCAATTTCTCAGGCTAACAAGTAAGGAAGTTAACTTATTGCTCAGAGATTATTGCCAATTCTTCATTTTCTCACTTTTTCCAGGAACAGTGATTAATAAGGAAGAATAAAGGTTTTTCCATTTTTTCGTATTCTACTTTTCTTTCTGACTGCTTAGACATGAAATGGAAAATGTTGTTGGATGAGACACATCCTGGGCAGATAACATAAGTACCCACATTATAGTCTTGATTCAGTAGAAGCAAATAATGATCAGTGATTTTTGTTACAAGAATAACTTTCTCAAGACCCCCATGCTTACAGATGGGTTCAGTGGTTGGGGTTGGAGAACACTCATAATTCATTTATTAGCTAATTCTCTAGTGAAAGCACCTGTATCATCGATCCTAAGAAGGCTATTTGCCTCTTCAAAGTTAACAATAAAGAGCCGTAAGGCCATTTTCACCATTATATGCATCGATCTAGTGACTCGACTCTCCATGAAGTTTAGCTGTGCCTTGTAGGACTCGAACCTAAACTAATAGGTCAAGAAGAAGATGATAATCTTGTGTATCCCAAGTATGTTCTGGGAGAGTGGTGTCTTCTGTTTAATAGGATGATTCCAGTAGATGGGCCAGCAATTATTTGGCCAGGATTTAATTAAGTACAATTGTGCTGTTATGAAGCCATGCTTCTTTGGAAGAACAGAGATGAAAGATTCTGTTTTTAACAACAATAAAGGTAATACCTAAGGCTTAAGTTTAAAAATTCATATTCTTGATCTTTCAAAGGTATAAAGAGATGGAAGTTGTGCTGAGATAGTCTAGGGGTGGATGATGGGTGTTAGTATGGTCCTAATCACTAAAACTCTGGGAATTTTGACACCTGGATTTATTGTGAAATCCAACAATTTCGATATGATTTCTTGCAAGCTATTTGCTTACTTTTTCTATTATAGGTGTAATTTTTCTTCATTTGCTCATTGAGTAAGTATTGAGCACTTACTGTGTTTTAGAGACTTTGTACCAAGATCATTTAGAAATTTGGACTCTGCTGTCTTATGACTTGATCAAATTTATCCTTGGTTAAACTTTATGCAGGGTCCTCTGAACTCTCTTTATGACTTGGCCTTGATATTAGTCGCTCTCCCATCTTTAGCCCTATCTTAGCAAATAATCCTCTAGCTTCCTGGAATATGTGACCACTTTGGTATTTGAATAAGTTCCTCATTATTCACTGCCACGTCCCAGACAGCTCACGAAATTCCAGAGTGGGGATGGTGGGAGATGAAGAAAGACAGGAGTCAGTGTTCAAAAGTTGGGGCCGGGTGGTGGCCTCTCCTGATGAGAGAAAGTGAACAGCCTGACACTTGCAGTGAGTTTATTTATACAGTCAGTATATGAATAAGCTCATGGAGAGTTTAAGGGAAGGGTGGATACTGGGACAGGAGGAAAATCTAATCTATTAGCAGTGCAGTAAGCCTTGGTGGCTACATGGGAAATAAAGGAGAAAACTGTCTGAGTTATCTTAAGCAAAGGTGAAAGCACTGTGGCAACAGCCCCCTGAGCTGTGCACACTTCTCATGGGGCCCTGCCAAACTCACAAGAGGCATTGGCTTCATCGTACACATCTGAGGTAAAGACAGCTTCGCTCTCATCAACTCGCCCCTGATGTGCAAGCTCTAGGTTTGCCTGTAGCAAGAATACTATTTGTTCAGTTTAACAGTCTAACCTTTCATGTCCCTTACTACATAACTTTTCATTCACAGGAGCTCCCTCTTTTCCCTTGGCTATAAAGTCCCACTTGCCTCTTTCTTGGGACTGAAGCCAACATCTCTCTTGTGTTATAATAACTGTATTGTAGTAGTCTTATATAATGTCTTCCTTACTGTCTTAGCAAATGTGAGAATAGTTTTAAGAAGATTTCAGGATAAAGTTCTTTGTGGAATTTTGTCATAAACTTGTTGCAAGTTTTAAATGGGACAGTAATGTGCAAAGCACTTATTCAGGTCTAATTCACTGTAAGTACTCATCACATGATGGGAGCAGTGCTTTGAAGAAGAGTCCTAAAGCCTTTAGAGACTATTTTAAGATAAGCAAATTTTGTATCTTTATGTCCTGGTTGGAATGATACATCTTGGACAGATAGAAAAAGGAACACTGTGATCATTAGAGATATCTGACAACCAGACAAGGTAGAGTATCTGTCATTCTGAGTCTTGCACTGAGGGTAGGTGAAAACCTGTGAGGAACCTGAGCAAGCAATTTTTTATTCAGTTTGAGGGTAATCTCAGTCCATATTCTCAAACTTTAAAACAATAAAGCCCATCCTTTATTGTATTTACATTTTGCTTTATTAGTGTACAATAGTTACACAAACAAAGGTGTTTCTTTCTGGTGTATTTATATGTGCATATAACATACTTTGGTTATTTTTATTCCCCCATCCACTCTTGTCTCCTTGTATCTTTTACCTCAATTCATCCCTGGTCCCTGTTTCCTTAATCATTTCTTTGGAGAGCTTGTTATTGCTATATAGAAAAGCTATTTTTTGTATGTTGATTTTGTATCTAAAGTCTCCTGATAGAGTTCTTAGGGGCTTCTAAGTAAAGGATCATAACATCTGTAAATACAGCTTGACTTGCTTTTTCTATAGGCATCTCTTTTATTTCTTATTGTTGATTAGTTGCTTCAGCTAAAATTTCAAGGGCTATATTGAATGGAAGTGACAGTGGACATCTTTGTCACATTTTCAATTTCAGAAGAAGTTTCAGTTTTTCCATTTAGTATGATTTTGTCTGTGGGTTTCTTTTTATGTAACCTTTATTATTTTGAATTAAGAAGTTGCTGTTCATATTTCCTTTATAATTTTATCATGAAATTATGATCAATTTTATAGATGACCATTTGGGCATTTATAGAGATGATGTGATTTTTAAAAATTTGGTTCTTTTTATATGGTGTATTGTATTGATTGATCTTTCAAATTTTGAAGCATTCTTACATACCAGGGATAAAACCAACTTAGCCATAGTCATCTGTTTAGTGTGTTTCTAAATTTCTGTTTTCAAGAATTTTAACTAGGATTTTGTATTCTATGCTCCTTAAGAATTTGCTTTACTCTTTCTTTTTTTGTTTCTTTCTATGACCGTACTGAGTTTGGTATAAGCATACAATTAACTCCTAGAATGATATTAGAAACACTCCTTACCTTTGTATTTCATAGAATAATTTGAGGAGTGTTGGTATTAGTTCATATTTACCTTGATGCTTTTGCTTCCATTATTGCCACATTATTAAACAGGGCTAATTATAAAAGCCTAAGTACACTTTCTTCGGTCAAGAACTAGAGGCACTTACTCAGTTCTGTCTTAAAGATTATACTCAGCTAGTAATCATTAACTGCATTGCCATTCTACGAAGGAACCAAATATTTGAGATTAACACAGTGCAAAATACTAGGAAGTAATTTCGTTATGCTGAATCATAATTTTTAACAAATCATTCTTCATTTACATCTTTTGATAAAGTGACTATGCAGAATGTCATTTTCCAAAGATCCATTCTATGGCTACATGATAATAGCACTGACAGTTCTTCCTGCCTTTTGGTTTCAAGGTCTGGAAGACATTCTGTAGATCACTAAGAGACATCATGTTTATGCTTCAGAAGGAGCATGATGGAACTCACATTTATTTTTCTGTTAATGAAAGAACATAGCTGTCAGTCTTTTCAGATGAGCTCCTTTAGAATAGAAATTATGACAATATTTAGGGAGCACAGTGCTTTACTTCTTAAAAAGTCCTGGACTCAGACAGTACTCATGTCAATAACAAGCTGACCACATTCTATTTCTGTTGGATGTAATGTCTGTATTCACTAAAGCTTATTGTTCTCAAGAAGAAAAGAACATTCATAATTAACTTGTTACCCTTGATTTTTTTGGAAATCCTGTATATGTTTCATAACAGTATTAAGTATGCTACGCTAAATGTTATAAAAACACTTTTGAGGATGTTTGTAATCTAGAAATCTTAAGAAGTCTGTATTAATAAGATGGTTTATAATCAAAAGGAGATCATGACATACATGTAGTATCAGACTTGAGATTTTTTTAACTAATGTTAGTAAACTCAGGAGTTTCGAAAGATCTATCTCTTAGTACCAACTAGTTCTCAAGTAATGCTTTTCCCTATGAACACAAGGTTATATTTAAGATAAGAAATAGAATAAATAATATGGATTAATAACTAGATTGACCATGAGGGCAATAAGAAATTGTGCTTGCAGGAGTTCATGACTGCTTCAGGAAATAGCCCCTGAATACTCTAGAGAGTCTAGAAACAGCATGCATATCTGTTAAGAAATCCTGATAAAGCAATTCCTGCATTTTGCATGAGGATTTTAGCCCTTGGCAATTTATATATTTAGCAGTAGCTATAACATTTTTTAAGTGCACATTACCATGAGTATTCTAAACTCTTCTTGTTCATGAGCTTATTTAATAATAATATCCTGTGTAGTGGGTGTTAGGGAAAAAAGACAAAGAGATACAGAGGCACAAGCTCAACAGGACAGGTTTATTTCAGAACATACCTGGGAGGGTCCACTCTGGCATTAGAGTCCATTCCTATAACTCTGATAGAGCTATGAGGTCTTTGTAAGGTTACAGAAGGAGTGGAGAGTTCAATGAAAGGGGGTTGTGGTTGTCTGCAAAGGATATTTGCCCAAGGATGAGGCTTGGGAACATGCATGGAGTAGTAATTATTATCAGTAGCAGGACTGAATAATGATATGAGTTGATATCAATAATAAGACTGGATAATGATATAAGTCACTGATACAACTGGGCTGGGATGAGGGGTTTAGAGTTGCCTCTGGTCTGGATGGTGGAGGTCAGACTCCTTCAGTGGGCACAAAGAACATCCCAGTGTAATTGAGAAGAGTGTACTTGAGACAGAAAAATTAAAACATACCTAAGTTCACAGAATTGCCTGTGATGAAGCTTGATAATCTTACTGTAACCCAAAAGATGAAGGACTCTGAGTCAAAGAGTAGAGTAGTGTGTCTTGCGGGCTCTGGCGTTTTCCATTGTGTGGGTGTGATAATTTCATGGAACTCTTACAAATGCCAGGAACATGTTGATGTGTGTTGTCTGGAGTACTGAGGACAAACAGTTTAGAGAAGATGACATCAAAGTGAAAAATACTGCAGAAATCAGTGAAATGAAAAATTTGCAAAAACTGTTAGGAAGAGACAGAAGCATGTACTGAACTGTCGAAAGCATGAGAGGTTGTGAGAGTGGTGGCCAGCCTGGAGGGAAACACGGAGTAGGAGAGCGATGGTGTGAAGGGAAGAGGGCCAGTTCTGATGAGGTTACAGGTGTTGAGGTTGACATCAGCATTTTTAGGATAGATGAGATGAAGTCTGTGTTTTAGGAACACCACTGTGGACAGACTTGGAAAACAGACTTTGGGTAGTAGATGTTGAGGAATGTAGGGAGGGTGAATGTCAGAAAATACAAACTTGCCAACAATTCTCTGTGCTATATTTTTTGTTATAGACTCCTGGTATATCTTGTACTTGGAATTCTGCTTATCTTCTAACCCCATATTTTCTCAATCCATCCTACCCTCTCTCCAACTACCTTTTTTGTTTGCTGACTTACTGAGATATCTGCTATGAGTCTCACACTCAGAAAGCTTTTTCCTTGCTATCTTCTTTGTGTCTAATTTATAAATATACACATACGTACATGTATATGCTTGATAGATTATTAATATCTTCCTCTGAAGACTGGACGCTCTGAAGAAAATACTAATTTTTATTATTTGCTTCCCCACTGATAAATTTTTAGTAGTGTCCAGCAGAGAGCAGATATTTAATATATATTTGAAGAAAAGAAGAATTAAGCAGTGGGAGGTATTTTTAATGTCGTTAAAATGTTTTTGAGGATGGCTTTCAAGTGATTATAACAACAATCTTGCACCAGGCAGGAAGCCAGAAAATTAAAAAAAACAAATGAGAAAATAATAAGCAGTGACAAAAAATTTTTACTTAACTTCTTTGGAACTTAGCATGAGTAATTGTGACAGGCAGTCTTGATCCCTAAGTATCTGATGGATTTATGAGCCTAGAACATAACTCAAAAGGGGTTGACTCATTTTTTTTCTTTCCCCTTGCATAAAATATGCAGTTAGATTTTCATATATTCAAAGCTTTATGATGCAACTGTTATAATCCAATGACAGTGCTGCTTAATTTGAATTCACTTTTACTAATCACGTTGGTATATAAGTTATGTGCAAAATGCTGCAGCAAAGTGAATAACTACATGGAATATGACTTAGCATGCAAGACCAAGTGTACTGTTCCTTATTATTGTTTTCTCTAAGGCCCCAGACTGATGAAGGTATTTTTTTAAAATTTTATTTAAAAACAAAACAAAACAAAACAAACAAAATAGAAAAAGGGGTAGCAACAATACAAGATTCCAAGGGGAAAAAGAAAAAAAAAGAAAAGAACAAAAAATACTGAGAAGTCATTACTTGATAACTTACATACTGTCATCTTGGAAATAGTTGTTCAAGTTACAAAGTTAAAACATACAAAGTACACATTCAAGCAATGAGACTGTCAAAGTTCTGCTCCATGATATAACACAAATAGAGTAATACAGTTATTCATCTTACACACTTAAACATACATGCAATTATATCCTTTAGAGCACTTTCTTTGCCTCTCTTATTTACAGTAGCAATTACATATTTTGGGTTTTATTACTCCTACAGTTCTTATTATTTTTTACTCTAGAGACACAATGTGATATTTATAAATATGGCTCTTATTTATTTCACTAATGAGGATATTTTCAAGTTTTCTCCATTTACCTATGAAGGCTTCAAGGTCATCCTTGTTCATAGCTGAGTAATACTCCATTGTATAAAAATATCACATCTTTTTCATCGACTCTGCAGTTGATGGGCATCTTGGTTGTTTCCAAGATTTAGCTATTACAAATTGTGCTGCTATGAACATGGGTGCACATATATCACTGTGATATGAACTTTTCAGTTCCTCTGGGAAAATACCCAGGAGGGGAATAGCTGGGTTGAATGGAGCTTCCACTCCTAATCTTCTGAGAATTCTCCATATTGATTTCCATAGTGGTTGCACTAGTCTACACTCCCACCAACAGTGAA
>PVJX010048782.1:0-11341 GCA_004027295.1 Dolichotis patagonum
TTTTTTTTTTTTTTTTTTTTTTGGTACAGGGGATTGAACTCACATCCTTGTGCTTGCCAGGCAGGCACTTACACCACTGAGCTAAATCCCCGGCCCTATTCCTAAATTCTTAAATCCTACAGAGAGCTCTTTTTATGTCTATATTGTCTCAGGATAAGCATGGGCATAGAAGGGGTCACTGGGAGAGGACACTTGGGAGGGAAACAGGACCATGCACTTTCAGTCACCTTATGAAATCTACCTTAAGTTGGCTTGAAGCAGTTCCCAATATTTTAGTTCCCTTTAACATAAAGTTCTAAGTATTTCTGGAGTGATCATAAAAAACTTAATTTGATCTGACTCCAAGGACACCCTTCAGATACCAACAGCAAATCTATATAATCCAATTCTTCAGCGAAGGAGCTGGGGCAGTGGAGAGGACAGTCATCCTTGTAGGAAAGACAGCTCCTCAGGTCATTTGGTCCTGTAGCAAAGGTCCAGTGGCTCCCTGATGTATCCTTGCTAGAGGAGATGACACAGGCTTGTATATATGTCATAACTAGATCTGCCACTACCCTCATATGTTATAGTTAAAGAATATTTTCTTACCTGTTCAGAAAGACCACAAGGTGTCTCCACGTTGCTGGTCCCCAGCAGAGCCTCTGCCTGGGTAGAGTGTCTGACTCTTAAACTGGAGGTACTTTCCACTCAGTAGCTAAACACTACCTTTCCCTGTGTTAACCCCACTAGGATCCCAGCTGGACTTGCAGGAAGGTGCTATCATACTGACCAAGAGTGAAATGGGACATAGAGCCATAGGTTACAAATTTAGTGGGTAGTTATATGATGTTGAGTGACTTTCATGGTATGAAAGGTGAAAATTCTAAAATATATAGGGCTCTACAATCGTTACGAATGAAGTATTCAGGAATCTAGAGAAATGCTTCAAAATGTTTCCCTTGGTTTCTGCTTTCATTGTTTAATAGAAGTATTTACAAAATACTAAAAAGTACATAATAATACAAGAGATAATTATGACCTATAATTACAATGTGAATCACTATTATGCATACATTTATGCATCCCTTATGAGGCAAATAGCTCTTTTGATAGTACCCAGATAGATTTTGCTGAATTAACACAGACAACTTGTATCTTCCTTACAAATGCTTTTGTAAGTGCACCACTCACACCAAATTCTCTAAAACTTGGTATGAACTTGTCATTGTAGGCAGATGGCTGATTAGCTGTACATTAATGAGTTTATGACTGTCACTGAATGGGATATTATTCTTCATGATGCCACAGATGAGTCAATGTCGATAAGAAAAAAAGTAGAGTTAGAAGTAGTCAGGATCCTAAAATGAGGTTAGTTCACTAATGTGCATTTCAATGAGTGGTTTTTAAGCCAATATACATCTTTAAAGTGGACAGCCAGAATACATATGATATTTGCTTGTCCATAACCTCAACTCAACAAACAGCCTCAGTTAAATTTTATGAATAAAACAATTAAATGAATAGTTTGTTTTAAAGGGACTTTCTTTCACTTCAAGAGAGAATAGCATAGTAAAAGAAATTGTAATAAATTTTCTAGTGGGCCAAGTGCTGAGCCTTGAGTCTCGGTCCTAAGAATAAATAGCTTTACTCACGCATCTGCTCTGTACATTATGACTCATGGGACAGCTCAGCCTATGCCAGGTAAGAGCACAGGGTGGTGAATGACATTTGATCAGTTTCTTAAGCTGTGTTGATTTGCACAGGTTGTGTTGTGTTTGTGTCCTGCTCACACTGACATAGTGAAATAGAAGCCTGTAATGTGGCCTTATTTGTTTAGATCATTTTTTATTAATTTTTGCATTTTTAAATTTTATTGGTACATTTTAGGATAACACTCATTATAGGGAATTGGTACCTGTACAGGATATATCTTTTTTTTTTTTTTTCAGTACTAGGGATCGAACTCACGACCTAGTGCTTGCCAGACAGGCACTTATGCTGCTGAGCTAAATCTCCAGCCCTGTGCAGGATATATCTTGCTGCTTCTTTTTTTCCCATTCCCCTCACATGCCTTCAACCCCATTCCCATACTTGCTACTTTATAAGCACAAGATGGTCACAGCCAGTCCTCCTTTCTGTGTGAGTGAAAGTCTAAAAGTTCATGCCTGTCCTGTCTTCCTAATGAAGCTTTGCTTTTTATTGGGGAAGCTTGTCCTTGTTAGGGGTTCCCATCTATCATTGGCTAAAATTATATCATATGACCACTCTAAACAGCAAAGTGCGCTGTCTCCATCTGTATATACAGCGATCTTTTAGTTGAGAAAAATATTCTGTAATCCTTGTATTGAAAGACCAGCCACTACCCATCCATCCCCTCCTTCTCATGAATGGTATTTAGTTATTTATTTATTTATCGAGACAGGGTCTCACTATGTAGTTCAGCCTCACCTTGAACTCAGTTACATAGCCCAGGCTTGCCTCAAACTTACTGTGGTCCTCCACCTCAGCCTCTTGAGTACTGTGATTACAGGCATGTGCTACCATGTCTGGCTACCCTTTTATTTTGAATGTGTCTTCTCAGAGAGAAACAACCCCAAGTTCTCCCCAGATACTGCTACTTAACATCCAAGGCTTCCAGGTGACGTGTAGCTCCCCTGCCAGGTCTAAACCTGGCTGTATCTTCCTGCAAGTTTCATTATCCTACACGGGCTGAGCTGACCACTGAGTTTTGGATGTTGCTAGACAATGAATATGTGCAGCATCAACAACCAACATCCACTTTTCCATCCACTGGATTAGCTGTGATCTTGGGCCCATAGTTTGCTGGTTTGGTAATAAAACCCAAGGGAAAGCAGCTTTGAACTACGTCCGAGTCATAATTCTCGCACACGTAGATTCTTCAAACTTTGTGGTAAGGCCTCATGCATTCAGCGTGGTTTGCTGTTTGTGCAAACTGTTAAAACAAGTGGTGGATTCAGTGAAGAAAACCTGACTGGCGGGTTAGTTCAGTCACCACGTTGAATTTTGTAATCTCAGGTAGATACAACTTCTGAGTTTTTGTTGCCTGATACGTAAAGCTCCAAAAATAAGACAACAGCCAAAGAAGGAAAAAGTAAATCTTAAATATACACAAAGTCCACCCGTACTAGCTTGTAACAAGAGGCATTTAGGAACCTCCTCACTTGCAAAGCCATTACTTCTTCCTTTCAATGCAGAAAAAAAATGTCAGGATTTCCGAGAGGGGGCCGTGTTCCACACTGTATTTCACTGTACACCACAGCAGTGCTCTCTGGTGTACGCTCCCTCAGCGACGTGAGAAAGAAGGCACTGTGTGTGGAACATACAGCAGTTACGACCACTGTCTGCCCTATGCTCTTTGCAGGGTTCTCTTAGTTTTGATCAATGGCAGGAGAAACAATAGAAGCTGATGGAATGAAACCTGTTTCATTGAAACTGTCTCATGCATTGATTTTGAACTCATACCCAATCTTGGATTACTGGGAAGAAGGAATATAGCTGCTCAGGTGTCACTGAATAAATGCAGGCAAACGAAAGAATCTACTGGGTGAAGGTTGGGCCCTAAATTTAAATATAGCTAAACCTGAACGATTTAGTGTAGGTCCTGGGGACTTAAAATGCAGATCCAGTGCGAGCTGCCGCTGTATATATTTTAGCCACTAGGGGACAGCACGGCACAGAAAGTGTGGTGCAGGAAGCAGGCCTTCTTTGCTTTAGAGTATGGAAGGATTTCTGGGGCCTGGGACAAGCAGCACCTCAAAAAGTAATCAAAAAATAACCTCCATAACTACCACCATGGCAGGACTAGAGCAATGTGCAAAGACAGTCACATTGCTTTGCTATTCATAGCACTATCTGGAGAAAATTAGATGACTATACTTTGATATTTTCCAATAATGAAAGAAAAATTGAGAGCAGTTACACAGTCAAACCAAAAACAAACAGCAAAGTTAACGTGTAGTTGCACTTATCTGGATGCAACTGCAGTGCATGTAGAACTAGCTGACTTAGCTTTACATGGCGACTGGCACGTACTCACCCTCAGGCTGCTTAGTTCTCTGAGCTTTGATTTGCTCATCAGAGAGATGTGGATAATAACAATGGCCACCTCATGGAGAGGCTGTGGGGCTTAAATGAAGGCAAGCATATGAAAAGCTTGACTCAGCTGCTTGCATCCATGTAGGCCAGCACTATAATTAGGGTGTTCTTACAGCTCACTGTTGGAAATAGATTTTGTCCTTCCAAAAACTTTTATGTCCAGAGCTCACATTCCTTAGTGAGAGATGGGAACTAGTAATAAATGGGCCCAGCGGAGGTAATACACTGTGGGTCATGTGCTGGTCCTCCTGGGGGCCTGAGCAAGCCCATAGCTGCAGCAGGACACCAAGGCTGGCCAGTTGGTTGGCTGTGTCCTCCCTGGGCCTGGCAGACCACAACCAGGCTGGGAGCATAGTGTGGAGCTGGGCTGGAGGAAGCATAGCAGCTGGTGTCTGTCGCTCTTCTCCTTGTGTCTCTGCTGAGCTTGGAGCTGTGTTGACAGGAAAGTCAACATGGTGGGTAGTTGAGACAGCTCCCCAGCAGGGAGGAAAACTCCTGCCTCCTGTTTTTCTTTCTTTTTCTTTTTTAAAAAATTTGTGATCTTCTTTTCTTTCTTGTTTGTTTGTTTGATGTCTTTTTTTTTTTGGTTCTGGAGATTGAACTCATGACCATGCGCTTGCAAGGCTGGTACATATGCCACTGAGCTAAATTCCCGGCCCCTTTTTAAAATTTTTATTTTTTATTCTTACTACCTTTTGGCCTCTTCTTCCTAGCTCTTTCCTTCACTGATTCTTTTAATCCTGTTTCTGAGTTTGTCAGTCTCTGCTCTCGTCTGCCTATAACATCTCTTTTATTTATCTACCGATCTAACAAGTTTTTATTGAAAATTCACTGTGGGCTGTGTACTAGGAATACAGTCATGAATGGAGATTAGGCCCCACTCTAGTGAAACAAACTTTCTAGCAGGGGAAAAGAAACAATAACAAGAAAATGAGTCAGATCATTTCTGATAGTGATTAAGTGGTAGGTGGGGGTGAATAAAGTTGGGATTCATAAGATGAGGTGGTGATAAGGGATGACTTCTCCAAGTAGGAGACAAGGCCTCCATGGGCAATTGCAACTTCCAGGCCAGCGCCAGGGGGCCTGCTGGGCTAGGAAGCAGAACCACAGGCTCTGAGGGGCACAGGGGTCGTGCTGGGAAAAGGGGCAGTGGCTGTCTCCTTGTAGCTGGCTGTACAGGCCACAGTAAGTCATTTGTGTTTGCTTCTAAAATAAAAAAGTGTGTTTTTGGATTTTTTCCATAAGAAATTCATTTTTCCTCTAGTGTATAGACAGTCTCAGGTTTTCTTCTCTGTTTTGCAGTTTAATTTCTACTCTGAGGAATGTGTGGATCGGGCCCCTTTCTTTCCTGGGTATAGTTGCCCCTTGGGGCACCTGGGCTCTGAGGGGGGTGTGACCATCCCGGTCAGGAGCACTCTGGTTTCAGCGCACCAGGATGAAGCCCTGGGAACAGGGTTCCTTGATTGTGGTGAGCTTCCTGGATCTCCCCTGAACTCAAAGGAACATTAGGAAAAGACCTTCTAGAAAAATGAAATGAAGCCACTTTCTACCTCTATTAACACTGCAATTTGTTTGTAAAGCATTAAGTCAAATAATCTTTACTAGTTGAGCAACTAATAGCAAAAGGCTGTGTGAGGGAATATGGGGGAGGAATCCTTGGTTTCCTGGTTCCTGAAGCTACCATATTTTTAAAAGTAAGGTTCAATAGGTTATTTGCCCATTAATATCACATGTGTGACCCCGAGTTTCCAGAGTATCTGTCAATAAACTTAGCCCTTTGTTCCTTTGGTCACCCGATTCTCAGCTTCCCTTCATAGTGCTGATAACTTTGGTCTCTAATCAGGGCAGTGGCTAGAGATTGTGCAGTTACTGGTGACTGAGGCACAAATTCTACTATGGTAGAAAAATATAATTCTTATAAGCAAATATCTTGCTAGAGGGTAAGGTACAGTTTAATCTCCCCTTTATTTGTTTGAATCTTGTCCACCAATCACTTGCCTATGATAGGTGGTTGATGAACAAGGTAGGAGCATGTATCTCCTGTCTTTCAGCAGCTGAAGAACTGGGGTGTGGAAGCCACAGAAATGTGGGAGGGTGACTGATGGCCTTTTCAAGCACAGTGGTAATTGGTGTTGGGCCCCAGTGTTGAGTTGACAGCAGGAAGTGGCAGGATATGTGGCAAGCTGGACGGCGCTCACCAGTCTATAGGAAAAATAGGCATTTGCAGTCACACAGGGTCATTTTGGGGAAAGACAGCCTGGTATTGCTGATTCTATATTAATTTTATGTTTTTATGATGCCTGGGATTGAACCCGTGCTTCACCCTCAGCTACAGCCCCAGTTCCCTTTTTATTTTTTATTTTGAACCAAGGTCTCACTAAATCACTAAGTTGCCCAGGATGGACTTGAACTAGGGATTGTCTTGCTTCTGCCTCTGAGAATGGCATATACCACTGTGCTTGGCTCTGACACTTCAACATTTTGAAAGCTGTAGCACATCCATGTTGTTACATAAGTATGCTATTTTAAAAATGTAGGTGATTCTAATTTAATGTTTGTATAATTTTAATTAGATGCCTACATTAAAAATGAGTATCTTAATATTATGAATTTTCTATTATGTACACAAATAACTCATATTTTTTTCAGCATCAAAGTATTTTCTATATATATGTATCCTGATTGTGGTATATATTATATGTCTATTTATATCTGTATGTTATATATATTTATATTTATAGCTATGAGCTATTTGTTTGAATTCTCTGAGTTAGAATAATATAACTGGATATCACAGTCTATTCTCATGAAAGCACACTCTAATCTAATCTATCTCTGACTTACTGATTGCCAGTCTGAACTTCAAGGGCTTCTGTTTAAAGGGCAAGGAAGAATGTGGCAACCTAAGGAGGGAACAGATGAATAGACAAATTCAATGTTCTCCTGTGAAAGTGTCATAAGGAGAAATAAAATCCCACCTCATTTCCTGTTATTGTGTTCCCAGATCTTCACACATATAAACCTCAGTACCATGGTTTCATCTTCCTTAAATAGAACTGTCTAAAAAAACAGGCCTTGATGGGGTGGAAAATGATATGCACTTGGTGAGCTGGTAGATTTATAAATCAAAGAAAGGCCATGGAAACAATGGAGACCTCTCCCCACTTCCCCTCCTGAGTGTCATGAAAAGATAGGGTGTTTCCACTCCAGGTAGAGCACAACCTCCAAAACTCGGTTAGGCTTGATTCTCGGACATGACTCTCCCAATACCCAACCTGTCTCTCAGCAAAGGCACTGTTTTCAGCTCAGCACCAGTGTCCTCAGCAAACATAGGATGTTGTAAAAGAGATAAGACAGAGCACAGAATCTTCCAAGAACTGGGACAGCTGAAGACAGCCAAATATTTACACCGGATGCCCCAAGGACTTTGCATACTGAGGCACAAGACATCCAGAGAATTTTGATCACTGGTTTTACTCAGATCTTTCTGTCTAATGGCCCTTGCCTTTGTTCCAGCCCTATGAAAATGTCCACTTCTCTTTGCTCCCTACAGAAGTCTTTTTGTCTCTGCCTGCCTGCACCCAGGCACGAGTTTCATGCGGTGTTGCCTTAACACAAGCCTGGTGGTCATGACTGGTCTCTGCCTCATGCTATTTGTTACACTTACAAGTTACTTTGCAACTTTCTTGTCTTCAGAAGAGATCAGACTTTGAAATTCGTGTCCAAGGGTCACCTGTACAGCACAGAGTTGGCCTGTACACCTGATGGAGTAATGACACTGGGAAACAGAGCCAACACACGGGTTCTGACCAGCAATGTCAAGCATTTTCCAAACAATAATCCCAAAAGCTGCCTTGAAGAGCAAAACCAGCTGAGAAAAATCACCCAGATGTATTATTTGTACAATAAAATATTGCATTATAAAGAGGGAGAGATGACATCAAATTAGTCTGCAGAACAGGGTCCTCCAGGAAGTCAAAGACATCCCTCTGGCTTTCCAGAGTTTGCCACTGCACTGTGGCCTGGGTTCCCCTAAATCTGGCCAGCTCCCAACTGGAGAGCACATGTCTAGAAACACTGTGACGAATTCTCCAAAAGTTAATTTTTGTTGTTGTTATTAATAGGAAGTGGTTTTTTTCAGAAAAGATTAAACAATACAAGTTTCTTTCAAAATTATTCACCTTCACCTCTGTTACAGTTTTCGTTTAGATGTCTCCCAAAAGCCTCATGGGATCATAGACAGGCCCTTCGAAGGGGAATCGGGTTATAGGGGCTTTATGGCTGACTTGCTGATAGGAGATAGGGCCTGACCAGAAAACGTGGGCCATCATGGGCATGACCTGGAAAACAGTTATCTGCCTTCTAGGCTCTTCCTTTAATTTTCTTTTCACTGCATGTCTTCCATAAGATAAGCAACTTTTCCTCCACCATGCCCATGCCATGCCACCTTACTTTAGAGCCAGCCAACTATGGACCAAAATATGAGCCAAAATATATCTTTACTCCTTGTATTTGCAGGTGTCATGTATTGTGCCTCAGCAATGAAGAAAGTAACTAAGGCAGCCTCTAAAATGCTGAAGAGTTTCCATGTATAGTCTAAAACAATGAAACAGGAAAATCATAAAAAGCTGGTTAGAAATTTTCATGTACCTAAGTGTCCTTGGTCTGACTTGTTTTAAAGAAGTTAGAGCACTGATGTGAGATATGACATTTTGTGGGCCTGTTCTACTGATGTCTTTTTGGGTCCCAAACCAAGTCCATGCACATCTGTCTGACTTACAGTGGCCAATTCCTGCTCCTAGGCTGCCGGGATTCATTTCAGCCACTGAAATATGTAGGAGTAAGCAACCCCTACAACCATCCTTAAAAACTGTAAGAAGGTGAGAACAGGCATATCCCAGCCCTCTGACCCTTGATGTGTCGGTTTTGCGTTTTTACCAGAGATTCCATTTAGATTCAGCTCTAGTTGTGAAGACAGCTGGCTTCATAATGTGCCCTGTTGACTCCTTACATTTTATGTTCCATTGTCCTGGATCTTCCTGAATAAACCATAGGCACTTTATCCTCATCTCAGGGCCTGCTTCTCAGGGGGTCTCAAAAGACAACATCTCCCACAAAATAATTCCCCCCTTTTAAAATTTGTAGGGGAAAGAAACAAACCTCAAAAGTAAGGGGCATTGTAGGGTTAGTTTCCTATCAGCCATGCAGCTGCATACCAGTATATCTCCTGGATAACTTTGGTTCCTTTGTTTTTTTGAGACTTTGGGCTCAGTGACACTATCCCTGCAGTTTCTTTTTTGCTTTCTTTTGCAGTTGAGAGGAATTCAAGTTGGGACGGACCACTTAACACTTTTTCTCTCATGAAATGAAATGTGCTGACTATAGGATAAATGTCTGACAAATGAAATATAGGGGAGGTGGAACTTTATGGTTTAATGAGACATTAGAAGATGACATACAAGTCAAATTTTGGATTGTCTAAGATAAATTTGGTGGTATTTATTAAAACTAGCCTCAAGCCTCAGAAATACTGACTACAAGGTAAAACCTGCGTGCTTTAATTTTAAAAATCCATAGCAGTGTTGTGGTTTGTATTTTAAATGTTTCCTCAAAGGCCTCTGTGTTAAAGGCTTTGTTCCCAACATAGCACTATTGGCAAAGAGTGGAAACTTTAGGAGACGGGGCCTAGTAAGAGGTTTTGTGTCATTGGCATGGCCTTGAAGGAAGTAGTAGGATCTTAACCTCTTCTTCTCCCTCTATTTTGCATCTTTTCCTTTTGATGCATCTGTTGCAAAAGAAATGAGGTCAATAAACTATGAACTGAAACCTTCAGAACTGTGAGCCAAAATAAACCTTTTCTCTCTATATGTTGATCAACTCAGGTATTTTGTTACAGGAATGGAGAAATAATATCACCAGATTTAAAACATAGCTCCCAAATTCTTTCATATTCTTTGCCTTGATCTTTGATATTCTTTGCCTTGAGAGAGGAGTCCTGTATTTTCTCTTCTTGATTTAAGACATTGTCACTGACTAACAGAATACAGTAAGTATTATGCAAAGTTTTCTGGACTTACAATGCCAGTAGTTTCTTTTTTTTAAAATTTTATTTAAAGAGAAGAAACAAAACAAAACAAAACAAAACAGAATAAAGGGTACTAACAATACAGAATTCCAAGGAAAAAGGAAAAGAACAACAACAAAAAAACCTAAGAGATTATTACTTGCCAAATTACATACTGACTTCTTGGAAATAGTTGTTCAAATTATAAAGTTAAAACATGTAAAGTAGACATTCAAACAGTCTATTAACAGTTCTGTTCCACGATCTGACAAAAAAAACAGCAATATGGTCATCCATCTTACCCACTCAAATATATATTCAATTATATCAAAAGGGTAAAATTAAACACAACAAAACAGAACAAAGTGAATCACAAGAAAGCAATGTAAGGGACATAAATTCCAAAACTAGACAATTGAAGATATTCACTCTCTATCGTATTGACTCTTGTTTTCTTCCAGATAGTTGTCCATATTGTCACATACAGGGAATTCACATGAAACAACATAGCATAATGCCAGTAGTTTCTGCTTCCTATATCTTAGAATGCAGTCATCCTGTCAATTTTTCCAGAACTTCTGATGAATTCCCAAACCAGTGAATATCAAGTGGATTTTTCTCATAAGAAATAGCAATAGCATATTTGGAAATAATTCTGAAAATTCCAGAACTTTCACATTTTATTGGCTTAATATAAGGCTGTTACTGAGGCAATGTAGCATTTAGGCTTAATAGTAACCCTCTGAACCTTTGGGCAACCCATGATTACCATTTAAAATGCACAAAAGTACAGGAGATTAAGGAAGACTGCATGGGGGGTTCTGCATTGTTGATGAGCTACCGCACACATGCTAAGCTTGGAAACAGTGTTTTTTTTTTTTTTTCAAAATATAGTAAGCATGGGTTTGGTGAGTCCTAAAGCCAATGAATAAGTACAGGGATGTGGCTGTACTTCCTGTTGGAACCAAGCCATGGGCTAGGAAGGAGCCATGCATGGTACCGAAAAACCTTGTGTAGGTGTCTCCATCAATAGCCCAACTGCAGCTGGGCTAACACCCCATAGCATCCCAGATGTATGAGTGAGTGATTCCCTAAAAGTTCTTGGACTATGAATCACCTTTAAGCAGTTCCTGGTAACCTCTCATGAGCAGAGATCAGCCAAGCTCACAATATGTACCCCAA
>PVJX010048783.1:0-11347 GCA_004027295.1 Dolichotis patagonum
CCCTAAGTTCCAACATGGTACGGATCTTAGGAAACTCTCTTGCTTCTTGTTTCCCCGCCCTGGGGTGGCCGCGGCTCCCCACACCACAGTCACTTTCCAGGGCGGCAGGCTGTTTACTGGTTGGCTCGGCGCCCTAAGTTCCAGCATGGCACGGATCTCAGGAGACGCTCTTGCTTCTGGTTTCCCTGCCCTGGGGTGGCTGTGGCTTGCCAGACCACAGTCACTCTCCAGGGTGGCAGGCTGCTTACTGGTTGGCTCGGCGCCCTAAGTTCCAGCATGGCGCGGAACTCAGGAGACGCTCTTGCTTCTTTTCATTGTATCTCACAGGTTCTGGTAAGATGTATTTGTATTTTCATTTACTTGTAGATATTGTTTAATTTTTTCTCTGATCCATTGATTGTTCAGTAGTGTATTATTTAATTTCCATGTGTTTATGGAGTTTTTGCAGTTTCTTTTGTCATTAATTTCCAGTTTTATAGCACTATGATCAGATAATATGTGTGGGATAATTTCAATTCTTTTGCATTTACTTAAGCATGTTCTGTGGGCTAGTATATGGTCTATTTTAGATAATGTCCCATGTGCTGCTGAGAAGAACGTATATTCTGATATTGTTGGATGGAACACTCTGTATATGTCTACTAAGTCCATTTGTTCACGGGGGTGATTCACTTCTGTTATTTCTTTGCTGATTTTCTGTCTAGTTGATTTGTCTCTTTGTATCAAAGGAGTGTTAAAGTCTCCTGTTATAATTGTGTTATTGCTTATTTGATTTTTCATTTCTGTTAATATTTGTTTTATGTGGCTGGGTGCTCCTGTATTTAGTGCATATATATTTAGGATTGTTATCTCTTCCTCTTGAAGTTTTCCCCTAAATAGTATGTAGTGACCTTCTTTACCTCTTCTGATCATTCTTGGTTTGAAGTTCACACTGTCTGCAAACAGTACATCTACCCCTGCTTTTTTGGGGGGGCGGATCTTGTTGCAAGGAGTATTGTTTTCTATCCTGTGACTTTCAGTCTATGAATTTCCTTTTGGGTTATATGGGTTTCTTATATACAGCATATGGTTGGATGTTGTTTCTTGATCCATTCTGCCAGTCTGTTTCTTTTAATAGATGAATTGAGGCCATTTACATTAATGGTTATATCTGATAAATATTGGTTCATTTTTGTCATGTTACCTTTCTGCTATTGGTTCTTTACCTTTCCTCTCCCTTTAATTGTCTGCCCTGATTAGTGGCTTTTTTCTGTTAATATTCTTATGTTGTAGTTGTAGTTGTTTTTATGTTTATCTAGAACATCTTTCAGTATTCTTTGCAGGGTTGGTTTGGTGGTCATGAAATTCTTCAGTTGTTCATTGTCATGCAAGTATCTTATTTCTCCATTAATTTTGAAGGACAGTTTTGCAGGGTCCATCAGTTTCGGTTGGAAGTCATTTTTCTTTAGGATCTGAAATACTTCACTCCATGCTCTTATTGACTTCATTGTTTTTAAGTCTGCTGTGATTCTGATGGTCTTTCCTTTATAGATGATCTGTCTTTTCTCTAACCACTTTTAATATTCTGTTCTTATGTTGAATTTCTGGGATGGTGATTATTATATGTCTGTGTATAGACTTAATTTGGTTATGGCTAGTTGGAGTTTTATATGCTTCACTTATGTGTATATCAGTTTCCTTTCCCATGTTTGGGAAATTTTCTTCTATTATTTCTATAAATAGTCTTTTCACATCATTTGTGTTGTCATCTTCTTTTTCATTTACACCTATCAATCATATTATCTTTCTTTGCATTGCCTTGCAACTGTTGAATTGTTATTTCCCAGTTCCTTGTTAATTTTAACAGATCTTTCCTTTCTTGTTCACTAGTTGCAATCTTGTCATTCATGTGGTTTTGCCAGCTTGCAATGGTATTTTTGATTACCTGGATGTGTCCTCAAATCTGTTTCATGTATTCTATTGTTGTCTTCTGTTATTCATGCAAGGCTTCTGTCTTTTGGCAGTGGTCCTCGATTTTTTAGCTATGTTTTCTTTACATGAGTTCAGCATTTCTTTTATTATGTTTATCATTTCTTATTTTACCTGGGAGATTATTTCTGATCTGAGTTTCTTTACAGCTTCGTGGAGTTGCTTCTTTAATTCAGTTTATATAATTTCAGAATTTCAGGTGTATGGGTTACATTTTCTTCTATGTCCATGTCTCCTAGGCTTGTTTGGGCTGGGCTGGAAGTTTGAGGTTGCATTTTGCTCTTTTGTTTTGCCATTTTCCTGTGTTCCCTGGTTCCCTAGTGGCACTTAGAGACTCCCCAGATGGGGGGTGCACACAGGGTGGACCTTTAGCACTCCCCACGTGGCTCACCAAAGTATCCCAGCTGCTTGAGATCACTGGGCAGGACCCTACCAGTTGCTGAGTGGTGTAGTAAGGCTGAATAGTATGTGGAGTATAATGGGAAGGCTTTCAGCTCACACCACATGGCACACCAAAGCTCCCTGGTTTCTTGGGATCTCTGGGTTTGGCTCCACCAGGTTCCAAGCAAAGACCTACTGCTGCACACTTAGGTATGGATCACTGCTGTAGGCTTCAGCTTAAAGGCAGTAGCTCCTGGCTACTTGGAGGATGCTTGGTGGGGCCCAACCAGGACCCATGTGACAGCCTAAAGGTCCTACAGTGTTCAAGGGTGCTGGGCAGGGACCTCCCAGGTTCCAGGCAGAGTCCCCTGGCTGCACAGCTATGTAGGGATCTCTGTGGCAGGCTTCAGCTCACATTCAGTGGCTCCCTGTTACCTAGAAGTTTCTGGGTGGGGCCCAGCCAGGACCAGAGTGATGACCCAGAGGTCCCACAGTGTTTGGGGATGCTGGACGGAGGCCTACCAGGTTCCAGGCAGAGTCTTGCAGCTGCACACCTAAGTAGGGATTGCTGTAGCAGGCTTCAGCTCACATGCCGCGGCTCCCTGCTACCTGGAAGTCATTGAGTGGAACCAAGCCAGAATCAGAGTGATGACCCACGTCCCACAGTGTTCTGGGATGCTGGGCAGGGGCCTACCAGGTTCTAGGCAGTCCTGCAGCTGCACAACTAGGTAGGGATCTCTATAGCAGGCTTTACCTCACAGGTGATGGCTCCCTGCTACCTGGAAGTCACTGGGCAGGGCCCAGCCAGGACTGGAGTGACAACCCACAGGTCCCACAGTGTTCCAGGATGCTGCGCAGGGGCTTACCAGGTTCCAAGCAGAGTCCTGCGGCTGCACATCTAGGTAAGGATCACTGTGGCAGCCTTCAGCTCATACACAGCAGCTCCCTGCTACCTGAAAGTCACTGGACAGAACCCAGTCAGGACCAGAGTGATGACGCAGTGGCCCTGCAGTGTTACAGGATGCTGGGGGGGGGGCTACCAGGTTCCAGGCAGAGTCCTGTGGTTGCACAACTAGGTAGGGATCACTGTGGCAGGCTTCAGCTCACATGCAGTGGCTCCCTGCTACTTAGAAATTGCTAGGTGGGGCCCAGCCAGGACCAGAGTGATGACCCAGAGGTCCCACAGTGTTTAGGGATGATGGGCAGGGACCTGCCAGGTTCTAGGCAGAGTCCCGTGGCTGCACAGCTAGGTAGGGATCACTGTAGCAGGCTTCAGCTCACATGCGGCGGCTCCCTGCTATCTGCAAGTCACTGGGCAGGGCCTAGCCAGAACTAGGGTGATGACCCAGAGGAGCCCAGCCAGGACCAGAGTGATGATCCAGTGGTCCCACAGTGTTCTGGGATGCTGTTGCAGGGGCCTCTGAGGTTCTAGGCAGAGTCCTGTGGCTGCACAGGTAGGTAGGGATTGCTGTGGCAGGCTTCAGGTCACACACAGAGGCTCCCTGCTACCTGGAAGTTGCTGGGTGGGGCCCAGGCTTTGAATTTTTTATGGCATTTTGTGTCTCTATTGAGATGCTCACATAAGTTTTAATCTAGATTTCACTGATATAGTTTATTACATTTGTTGATGTATGTATATTGAACCATCCTTGTATGTCTGAGATGAAACAAAGATGGTTGTGGTGTATAGTTTTCTAATGTGATGTTGAATTTTGTTTGTATTTCTTAATGAGGACTAATGCATATTTGTTTGTCAAGAATATTATGTATAGTTTTTCTTTTTTTGTTTAGTCCTAATCTTATTATGATATGAGGCTAATGCTGGCTTCACTGAATAACTTTGGGAGCATTCCTTTTTTTTTTTTTTTTTTTTGGTTTTTACCCACTCAAATATACATTCAATTATATCAAAAGGGTAAAATTAAACACAACAAAACAGATCAAAACGGATCGCAAGAAAGCAATGTAAGGGACATAAATTCCAAAACTAGACAATTGGAGATATTCACTCTCTATCGTATTAACACTTGTTTTCTTCCAAATAGTTGTCCATATTGTCACATACAGGGAATTCAGCACTTCAATATCTAGAAAATTTTGAGGAACTTTGGCTTTGCTTCTTTTCTAAAATTCTGGCAAAATTCAGCAGTAGATCTATGGAGTACTGTTCTTTTTTTATTAGTACATATTTGTAGTATAGCAAATTTACATTTATTGTGGGGAGTAAGTATGTTTACATGATGGGGGTTTCTCTTTTTTTATAAACCCCTTCTCTAGAGAGAACTTGTCACTATCTATATTATATTTGTAATCCAATGGAAATGTTATTGAAATCCTAGTGAGTTAATTCTAATCTACCACTACAGTGTGATGCATAGTGAAACTAAAAACACTAAGGCATATTTATAGTTGTGAGGAGTGAAGGTTGTCTTAGGTTCAGCTAGGGAGATGGCTAAGTGGAACAAAGGCCACAACCCAAGGCTGAACCCAGGTTGATTATTAACTCATCTGAGATGAGAGTGGTTTGGGGATAAGTATTGTGGTTGTGGCAGGAAGTATATGAGTGCCATGGGCTGGGCTAGGTAGAAGACCTGAAATCACCTCTGCAATATGAACAGAGACAGACAGACAGACAGACAGACACACACACACACACACACTCAGAGAGAGACAGAGACAGAGACAGAGACAGAGACAGAGACAGAGATGCAGAAACAGTAATCTGCATAACACAATTTGAGGCAGTATCTAATGTTTTGGGCTCTGATGTGTAATTTTTTTATATGCGCTGAGAAGTTGCAGCCTCTTTCTAAAGACTTAATTACAACATACAGCATGGAGCATGGCTCTTCCTTTCACTTGGCTCACACATGCTTCTTGAGAGCCACAGGGTGGGGCAACACTGACCCATCACCTTGCTTCAAAGATTACACATCAGCACCTCAGCTAGATCGCTTTGCATTGCTTAAAGCCAGTTAAGGGGACATGGAAAAGTGCTAGCCAGCTCCGTATATATCAGCACATAGAAACAGGGCCAGGTTTAGCCAACATAGAGACAATTGCTCTTCTTTCAAGGAGAGTCCTCCAGGTGGTCCTCCACATTTCTTCATCCTGCCCATCTTCTGCCCTATTTCTTTAAATTTTCTTTCCCTATTTTCATTCTTGCTCATATTGCTAATTTTAGCTCATGTTCTTGACAATAAGGTTTATATTAATTGAGGTTATTTGTATCCTCTACATGGCATATAGTAGTATATGTTAATTATGCTTTTGCTTCTGATTTATTTCACTCAGCTTTATATTTTCCAGGTGCATTCATTTTCTTCTAAATGTCTCAAATGTCAAGTATCATTCTATTAAATATACATACCAAATTTTCCTTATCCGTTTCCTTATAGTTAAGTAATCCCATTAAGTATACATACCACATTTTCTTTATCTGTTTGTTGATGGGTATACAGACTACTTCCAGAATTTAGTTACTCAAAATTGTGCTGTTATAAACATTTGTATACATGTATCTCTCTAGTATTATATCTTTAGCTACTTGGGAGGATGCTTAGAAGGAGAATAGCTGAGTCATATGTAATTTCTAATCTTAATTTTTTGAGAAATCTCCATAGTGATTTCCATAGTGGTTGGAGTAATTCACTTTCCCATTAGCAACATAGGGCAATTCCCTTTTCACTACAGCCATGCCAGTATTTGTTATTTTTTGACTTATTGATGATGGACATTCTTTATCATGTAAAATAGAATCTTAGCATTATTTTAATTTATATTTTTCTAAAGGATAGATAATGAACAATTTTTCATTCATGTTGGCTTATTTATACTTCCTCTTGCTCATGTCTTAATGGGATGGTCTACTTTTTTTGAGCTTTTAAACATATATTCTAGGTTTTAGTCCCCTGAAGAATAGCTGGCTAAAAGATAACCTACAGAATCTAATTCTGAAGGCTGTCTCTTCACTCTAAAAATGGATTCCTTTGCTGTGCAGAAGTATTTTAGGCCAGGTGTAGTGGTGCACACCCATAATCCTAGGACTTGCAAGGCTGAGCCAGGAGGACTCCTACAAGTTCAAGGCCAGCCTAGGTTACATAGTGAGTTCCAGACCAATCTGAACTACATAGTGAGACCCTGTCTCAAAAAAAAGAGGGAGTTTATTTTGATGGAATCTGGTTTGTTAATTCTTGCTGTTATTTCTTGTGTAATTGGGGTTCTGCTTAGGAAAGTCTTTCCCACACCTATGATTCCCACTGTTTTATCTATTTTAGCCTTCAGTTGGTGTTATTTTTGTTTTAATTTAGATTTTGACCAGTTTGATTTTACTTTAGTATGTGATGAGAGATATGAGTCCAGTTTCAACCTTCTGCAAACAGATATTCCATTTTCCTACCACCATTTGTTGCACTGCTATCATTTTAATCATTGTCTCAGTCTAATTGCTTGTTATTGATATATTTAGAATTGTTAACATAATCTAAGATTTAATTTTCATTGGTCATATCTGCTTAAGAATTTATCCATTTCTTTAAAGTTCTCTAATTTATTGAAATAGAAATTTTCAAAATAACTTCCAATAGTCCACCACATTTCAGTGTTGTCTGTTGAGATGTTGCTTCTTTCTTGTTTAATTTTGTTAATTTGGTGCTTATCTTATTTGATAATTTTGGCTGAGGTCTTATCAATCCTGTTTATCTTTTCAAAGAACCAACTCTGATTCATAAATCATTTGTAATTTTTTTCTCTGTTTTCTTATTTACTGCTCTGGTATTTATATTTCTTTCCTTCTATTGGGTTTAGTTTGATTTTGTTTTTCTAGAAGGTTGTGATGTATCATTAAGCTATTTATACAGGATTGTTATTTTTCATATGCAGGCATTCATAGCTATAAATTTAGAACTAAATCTTAGAACTGTTTTCATTGTGCCCCACAGGTTCAGAAATGTTGTGTTACCATTATTGTTTAATTCTGGAAGTGTTTAACTTTCTCCCTTGATTTCTTTAGATATAAACTGACCATTCTGTAATACAGTATTTGATCCCAATATATTTGTATAGTTTGTGTGATTTCCTTTGCTTTGATTTCTAGTTTCATTCCATTATAATCTGATCAGATGCACGAGATTGGTTTAATCCTTTTGTCTGCATTGAGTCTTGCTTTATGTGTGTGAATATAGTGTATTTTGGAAGAAGTTCTATGGATGGCTGAAAAGAATGTGTATTTTGTTGTTGTTGGAAGACACATTCAGTAGTTATCTTAGATCACTTTGATCTGTAATGGAGTTTAACTCTATCCTGGTTACTTACTCTTGTTGCTAGGACAAAATACCCAACACCCAAAATGAAGTAAAGAAAGGTTAATTTAGCTCACTGTCTGTGGAGCTTTCAATCCATAATCAGTTGGCTCCAAGACAGGGTGGCACTGGCACTACACTGGGGCAACACTTTAAGGCAACAGCCATCTTTTCCCCTTCAATATTGTACACAGACCACCCACTCCCAGGGCCAGTGTAGCACTCACAAAATCTCTTTGCCTTCCTGTTGCAGAAGATGAGGATATTTACAAAGCAGGAGCTGTGGATCCCTGCTTAGTCTCTTAGTTAAACTTCTTAACTGCTCAGGTTGGTACAATGTATCAACCATAACAAACGCTAAAGCTTCTTCGCCAAGTTTTAGTGTGGTTGACCTGTTTGTGAGACTTTTTATAGGCTCCACTGTGATTGTATAGATTTCTACTTGTCTTTATATGATGTAGTCTTTTTTCTTGAAATATTGTGTATTGATTTTCTGTGCATTTATATTTATAATTGCTCTCGGTGAATTATTCTTTTCCAAATATTTAGTGGCCTTCTTTTTCTCTGCTTGCTAGTTTTAATTTGAAATCAACCTTGTCAGATGCAAGAACAGCTAAGTTTGATTGCTTTCTGGCTCTAGCCACTTGAAGAATCATTCTTAGTCCTTTCACTTTCATTCTGTGTTTTCTTTGTGGGTGAAGGCATCTGTTGTAAAAGACATATACTTGCCTTACATTTTTAAACTAATGCACCACACCCTATCTTGTAATTGAAAAGTGAGGACAGTTTGCACTGTTTTGTAATAAAAAGGAATATACTAATTCCTCTCATGTGTTGTTTTTCCCATGTTTGATTCATTTCTTTTTCTTATTCATTTAATAAGAAAGCTTGCTGTAAGATTTGCTTATTCCCTTGGACTTTATTTGTTGTGCAAATTGCCTGTTTAGGATTCCTATTACTATTTTATGCAATATTGGCTCATTGGGTGCATGGGCTGCTAATGGACCAGTAACAGCCAGACCCAAGCCTCTCCCCATGAGTCAGCACCATTTGCAGACTGTGGGGAGAGAGAACAAAGCCATACAAGCAAACAAGCCCAGCCTGTGAACCAGCGCCATGTGTGGGCTGCTGCTGGGTTAGGACGGCCAGACCCAAGCCTCTGCCCATGAGTCAGTGCCATTTGTAATACTGGGGGCAGAAAAGACAAGACCATACCTGCAAGCAAGCCCAGTCTGGGAACCAGCACCATGCACAGGCCACCACCAGACTGGGAACAGCCAGACTCCAGCCCTTTCTAGTGTGCAGGCTAGCAAACAAGAAGTACCAATCATTTTCCCACTCACATAAGTGACTGGCTTATCTGGAGAAATACAGGCTGTGACGATAGCTATCAAGGTGAAATGCAATTGGATGCCTATGGTGCTTTGGCATTACACTAACACTGCAGGTCTAGGGCCACTGGTCTGATCATAGATTCAGAGGATAGTGGTACACAGTGTGGCATCTAGGGTGGGATCTCCTTCCGTGGGCTGTAGCCATTGTTGATTCTATATGGTCTTGTTTTGAAGTCCTATATCATTTCCATTGTTTTGTTGGGTTGGGTTTTATTCTCTTTTGGTTGGTGTGATTATGTCAGATCTGATGGCAGGGGCAGTTATTTCAAAGATAGCAAGATATATCATGATAGCAATTTTGGATTTACTATTGGCTTGTTTTGAAATCCTTTATTGCATTCATTGTTTTGTTTTTATTGTTTCTATTCTATTCTTTTCTGTTTGATTTTTACTATGTTCGAGGTTATCTGCAGCTATTTTGAAGACATGACAAAGCAGTATGTTAACTATTGTTGATTTCATAATGTTTTAAAGTCCTGTATCTCTTACACTCATTTTTAAATTGGTTTTATTCTGTTTTATATTCTTTAAAATAAAAAAAAATGGCTTCAGTGGTCAATATTTTCTTTAGTTTATCCTATCAAAGAAGGTCTTTACTTCTTCTTTGATTTTGATGGATGCTTGCAGGGTATAGTAATTTCAGTCTGCAAATATATTGTTTCAGGACTAACTAATCTAGTCTTCAAGGCTTGTATTGAGAAATGTGCTGTTATTCCAGTTAATTTACCTTTATAAGTGGTTTGGTGCATCTCTCTAACAACTTAATATTTATTCTTTATAGTGCATTTCTGGAATTTTAATTATGATATGTCTTAGAGAGGTTCTTATATGGTCATTCTGTTTGGGGTTCTACCTGCTTTGTTCACTTGGGTATGCATTTCCCTCTCCAGGTTTGGGAAATTGTATGCCAAAATACAGTGAATAAAATTTTTATGCCTTTACCTTCCACTTATATTCCCTAGTGAGTCCAGTGATTCTTAAGATTGTTCTTCTAGAGTCACCTAGAAACTTTTTGATAATTTTTAATTTCTGTTATTTCCTCATTATTACTGACTGTATATGCTAGTATGCTCAGGTGTTTTCAAGTCCTGATATCCTCTTTTGTAACATATCTTACTAATTCCAAGACTAACAATTGAGATTTTAAAATTTGGCTTATTGCTCTTTGGGACCGGAACCTCCCGGACCTGCAGAGTGGCCCGAGCTGTTTGGATTGAAAGTCTGCGGAGAACGGCATCTCAGTGTGACTGTTTGGGACTGGTAGGCCTGCCCTTCATCCGCAGAGAACTTCCTGGAGACCTGCATCTGGGCCAGGTCTGTTTGGGTCCGTAGCCCCGCGCTTCACCCCCAGGAAATCTCCCAGAGACCAGCATCACAGCCTGACTCTTTGGGACCGGGAACCTCCCAGACTCACAGAGAGGCCTGGGCTGTTTGGTTTGGGAATTTTGCGGAGACTGGCATCTTGGCCAGATCTGTTTGGGACCGGGAACTTTGCAGAAACCAGCATTTTGGCCTGACTCTTTGGGATCTGTAGGCCCACCCTTCACTAGCAGGGAAGCTCCTGGAGACCTGCCTGGGACAAAGTACGGTGGCCTGGCCTGCCTGAGATTCCACAGGCTCCGGGTTGACCACACCTAGCATTCGCCTTACAACTTAGGGAGCCAGGAGCCCACAGAGGGGAGTTAGGACACTGTGAGGAAGCCAAGAGCATGTGGGGGGGGCCACTGCCCCTCCAGGAACTGAGAGTGCAAGACGTAATTCGACACACATGCAGAGAAATCATTGGAATACCGCTCAAAGCAAGGAAATATAGAAAAATGACAAAAGGAAAGACCAAAAGGCAGGCTCAAAGCTCTAGCCCTCCCCAAGAAAGCTTAGAAGCCGTGTACCTAGAAGAAAAAAGAAGCCATACACCTGAAATGTCTGAAATGATATCAAATGAAATAAATATGCAAATAGGGAAAGCTATGGGGAAATTCAAATCAGAAATACTTGCCCAGGTAAAAGAAGAATTGATAAAAATAGTGAAAGAAATAGTGAATGCATCTAGTGAAAACACAGCTAAAAAATTAGAGGAACAAAGCAAACAGACAGAATCCCTGAATGAACAATATAAGAAACAAACAGAATGCATAAAGCAGATTCAAAGAGATATACAGGAAATCAAAAATTCTATTGAAAGCTGTAAAAACTGCCTCAATGAAAGTGAAGATAGAATTTCAGACCTTGAAGATAAGATTGCAGCCAGTGAGCAGGAAAGACAAGATCTTTTAAAAATAACAAAGAATCAGGAAATAACAATTC
>PVJX010048784.1:0-11343 GCA_004027295.1 Dolichotis patagonum
AAATGAATATTTGTCTCATCCACAGAGCTGTCAAATCAAGTTAGAATCTAGGATCAATAGATGTTATTATTTTTTCCACAATAACAATTATATACCAACATTTTAGAATATATCTAGTGCCTGTATCATATTAATTTGGCAGCTAATCTGTTGTCCTGTAGAAAAGGTGGGGTGAATAAACAAAAGGAAAAAAGTAAAAATAACAAATGAATTAGTGGGCAAAACCAAACATGACATTGCAAATTGACAGACCAGTTTTATTATTTTGTTTTGAATTACAATGCATTGATGTGCCTTCAGGTCTATAATGGAAAGATATTGCATAGTGATTTAAAGTGCAAGTAAAGTTATACAGAAAATGATGCTTCTTTGCCTTTTTTTTCTGCCACTCTAATGTCGGTAATAATGAGCATATGCTATAACAGTAAATGATTAAAAGGCAACTATAAATAATCTTGTAAAGAACAGCACTACCTGTCTCCCTTCCCTTGGTATCATCTAGCAATTCTAGCACTAACAATTAATTCTTGTGAATAAAAACCATATTCTTCCTGAGATAAATCACCTATCATTCTAGTTATTTACTGGAAGAACTGGAATACTGGTTTTCTCCTTTATTTCATAAAAATTTTATACTGAATCTTGCCTTTTAGGGGACTATTCTTATGCATAATTTGGTTACACTTAGTGAGAAATAGTTGTTTAGAATCTTATACCAATTAAACTGGGGAGGAAGAAAATAAAATCATGCTAGCTGATTATATAGACAGACATGTGACAGGTTCAAAATTATAGATTATTTTTATTCAGAGAAGATAATATAGTTTCAGCAATGACAGGCTGGAGATAACAAAAAATATTAGGTTTGTACACATATATAGATTTAGGTAAACACCTTAATACTATTTTTCTATAATTATATTGGTATATTTTAGATGTACATACTGATTGCATTTATCACAGGAAATTTTAGCTTGTACATGAAATATTTTGATTTTTCAAAGTTCCCTCTCCTCCCTTAAATTCCTCTTACCCATCCTATTAAAAAATGTTTCCACTCTATCATTTTTTATTATTTTTTCCTTTTGCCTTCCTTTCTTTCCCTCATCTCTCACCTTAGTTCCTCTTTCCTTCTTGATAGATAATTTCTTCCCATTTCACAATATCTGTTCTACATTTCATATTTACTCTTTCAGTTTCTCACTCCGGGGAGACAATGTGATGTTTACACATGTGATTCAGATTTATTTCACTTAAGAGTATGGTCTCAAGTTGTATCCATTTACCTAGAAATGTCTCGTTTATCTTTTTTTAAGTGTTAAGTAGTACTATTTTGTGTAACAAACCACATCTTCTTTATCCATTCCTCCACTGATGGACATTTGAGTTGTTTCAAAGATTGAGCTATTACAAACTGTCACTATAAACATGGATGTGTGTATACCATTGTGGTTGATGGGAATTCATCTGGGCAAATACTTAGATGATGCACAATAGCTGAATAAATGTGACCTCTAATCCTAACTTTTTGAGGAATCTCCACACTGATTTGCACAGTGTTTGCAAAAGAATACACTCCCACCAACAGTGGAGAAGGCTTCCTTTTTATCTCCAGCTCCACCAGTATTTATTGTTGGTTGATTTCTTGATGATATCCATTCTTTCTGGAGTGAGATGGAATCTCAGTTCTGTTTGAATATGCATCTCTCTAACAATTAGTGGTGTTAAACTTTTTATATATATTTATTTGCCACTTGTGTTTCTTCATCTGAGAAGTGTATATTCATCTCAGATGCTCATTTTTGGATTTGATCTTCAAATTTGGAATGTCTAATTTGTTTTGATTTTTCATATGTTCTAGATAGAAGTCCTTTGCATGAAGGACAATTGACTAAAATTTCTTTACAGTTTGTGGGTTTTCTTTTGACTCTATTAGTTATTTCTTTTGCTGTGCAAAACATTTCTAATAGAGTGAGATTTCAATTATTGAGTCTCTGTATTATTTCCCATGCAACTGGAGTTTTGTCCATGAAATATTTGTCTACACTATGTCTTCGAGAGTTCTGGCTATCCTCCTTTCCAACAGATTCAGTGTTTCTGTTTTGATATTTAGATCATTGATCCATTTTAATTTCAGTTCAGTGTATGGTGATAGACATGGTTCTAGTTTTAGTCTTTGGAATGTGGAAAGATAATTTTCTGAGGAGCATTTCTTAAAGAGGTTATTTTTCTACCAGTGAAACTGTTTGACTCATTTGTCAGACATAAGGTGACTGAGTATGTTTGGAGTTGTTTCTGCACCTTCTTATCTATTCCACTGATCCTCATGTTTGTTTTTCTTTTCCTTGTACCATGCTGTTTTTATCACAGTAGTTTTGTAGTATAATTCCAAGATACAAATTGTAATGATCCTAGCCTTCCAATTTTTGCCAAGAATTATTTTTACTACTCTAAGTCTTGCTGGCTCCAAAAGAATTTTTGGTTTGTTGTCTCTATTTTTTGAATTATGCTAATCTTATTTTGATTGAATTTGCCTTAAATTTGTACAACAATTTAGGGAATATGGCCATTTTTACTATATTGTTCTTTCCTATCGATTAACAAAGGATATCTTTTCATTTTCTGATATCATTTTTAATCTCCTTTTTCAGAGTACTGCAATTTCAATGTAGAGATATTTACTTTCTTTGTTAGATGGATTCCTTAGCATTTCATTTATTGGATACTATTGTAAACTGTATGGTTTCCCTTATTCTTACTCAGTGAGTTTGTTGTTTATCTACATAAATGTTATTAACCACACACATAAAAAACACAAAACAAAATACGCCAACCAGACAGAAAAATTATAACCAATCAGACAAACAAAGAAAATATTATTAGTAAGATTTTTCTGGTGTCCACAGTTCTGTGGTCATGTGAGAATAGTATGCCAGAAATGAGCTGTGTACTCCAACCAAGTTTGACCTGTGATTTCTGCTGGATAGGGGGTTGAATTTGTCCTCTGGATGTGGTGGCTGGCACTCATCTTCTGTTGCTCCAGAGCTCTTTGATATAGATTGGAGTTCTTGCCCAGATCTACTGTAGCTCTCTGTGTGCCTGAGCACAACACTAGTTTAACTAATTTATCACATGCTGACTTGCTTTCTTACTGCTACTTCACAATTTTTCGTGCCCTTAGTACCCTCTGCTGGCATGTATGCCTAGGCTTAGGCCTTCAGTCTCTGGCCCTACCTGTAGGTGTGTTGCTCTTTCTAATTTTATCACAGTATATGCTGAATATAAAAATATACAACATTATAAGGTAGCATAAAAATATCATATCTGATGTCTGTTACTGCTCTACGAATGTGTGTGCAATATTTACCATTCTTATTACTTAGGAATGTGTTGTCAAACCCATAACAAAATATTTACTAATTTTGTTTAGCATATTACCATTTAACATTTAAAAAAATTAATTAAAAAGAAAAGAAAACAAAATAGGAAAAAGGGTAGCAAAAATACAAAATTCCAAGGAAAAAGAGAAAAGAACAAAATATACTAAGAAATCATTACTTGATAACTTACATACTGTCATCTTGGAAATAGTTGTTCAAGTTACAAAGTTAAAACGTACAAAGTACACATTCAAACAATGGGAATGTTAACAGTTGTGCTCCATGATCTCACAAAAGCAGCAATATGGTCACTCATCTTACACACTTAAATATACATTCAATTATATCCTTTAGAGCACACTCATTTCTTATTTACACTAGCAATTATACATTTTGGGTATAATTACTCCTACATTTCTTATTATTTTTACACTAGAGACACAATGCAATATTTATAAATATGATTATTAGTTATTTCACTAATGAGGATATCTCAAGTTGTCTCCATTTCACTACAAAGGACTCAAGATCATGCTTCTCCATAGCTGAGTAATATTCCATTGTATAAAAATACCACAGCCTTTTTATCCAGTCTGTGGTTGATGGGCATCATGGTTAATTCCAAGATTAATCTATTACAAATTGTGCTGCTAAGAACATGGGTACACTTATATCACTGTAATATGACCATTTCAATTTTTCTGGGAAAATATTAAGGAAGGGAATAGCTGGGTTGAATAGAGCTTCCAGTCCTAGCCTTCTGAGAATTCTCCGTACTGATTTCCATATTGATTGCACCAGTCTACACTCCCACTGACAGTCGAGCAGTGTTCCTTTTACCCCACAGCCTCACCAACATTTGTTATCATTTGATTTCTTGGTGGCAGCTATTCTTTCGGGAGTGAAATGAAATCTCAATGTTGTTTTAATTTGCTTTTCTCGAATCACCAGTGATGGTGAACACTTCTTTATGTATTTATTTGGCATTTGTATATCTTTATCTGAGAACTGAGTGTTCATCTCAAATGTCCATTTTGGGAGAGGGTCTTTGAATTTGGGTGGCTTCATGTTTTTCAATTCATTATATGCTCTTCATATAAGTGCTTTGTTTGAGGGATTGATGGCTAAAATTCTTTCCCATTCTTTGCATTTTGTTTTCACTCTGCTGATGATTTATTTTTAAGTACAGAAACTTTTCAATAATATGAGATCCCAATTGTTGTTTCTCTGAAGCATTTCTCATGCAGTTTGTGTTTTGTTCATGAATTCACTGCCTACCCCTAAGTCTCTGAGATTTCAACTGACCTTATCTTATAGTAGATTTAGTGTTTCTGTTTTAATGTTTAAGTCTTTGATCCATTTAGACTTTAGTTTTGTGCATGGTGATAGGCATGTATCTAGCTTCAGTCTTCTGCATTTGGGAGCCAGTTTTTCCAGCACAATTTATTAAGGAGGCTATCCTTCTTCCAGTGAACAAGTTTAGGGCCTTTGTCAAATATCAGTTGGCTGAGTGTCTTTGTACATACACCTGCACCTTCTAATCTGTTCCATTGGTCCTCGGGTCTATTTCTTTTCCACTACCATGCAGATTTCATCACTGTGGCTTTGTAGTACAGTTTCAAGTCAAGAAGTGAGATGCATCCTGCCTTGCCTTTATTGCCCAGAATTGCCTTTGCTATTCTAGGTTTCTTCTGGTTCCAAATGAATTTTAGGAGTGTTTTATGTAGATCTGTGAGGTATGTCAATGGTATTTTCATTGAGATTGCATTAAATCTGTATAATAGTTTAGGGAGTATGGCTATTTTCACAATGTTGGTTCTTCCTAGACAAGAGCAAGGAATATACTTCCATTTTCTATTATCCTCCTCAATCACCTTTTTTTAGTGTAGTATAATTTTCAACATATAGGACTGTTACATTCTTAGGTTGATTCCTATGTATTTCATTTTTTAGATGTTATTGTGAAGGGTGATATTTCTGTAATTTCTCTCTTGGTGAATTTCTGGTTTGTGTAGAGGAATGCTATTGATTTTTGAGCATTGACTTTGTAGGCAGCTATATTGCTGAATTTACTATCTCTAGCAGTCTTTTAACAGAGATTTTTGCATCTTTTATATAGAGTATCATGTAATCTGCAAATAGTGATAATTTAACTTCTTCCTTTCCTATCTTCATTCCATTTATTTCTCTCTCTTGTCTGATTGCCCTGCCTAGTGATTCCAGAACTATACTGAAAGGGAGTGGTGATAGTGGACATCCTTGTCTTGTTCCTGGTTTTAAAGAGAAAGCTTTCAGTTTTTGTACATTTAGTATAATATTGGCTCTTGGTTTGTCAGAGATGGCCTTTATATGGTTGAGTTAGACACCATGTATTCTGAGTTTCTGAAGGGTTTTTATCATGAACATGTGTTAGACTTTATTGAAAGCTTTTTCTGCATCTATTGAGATGACCATGTGGCTTTTCTTTTTGGGTCTGTTGATGTAGTGTATCACATTTATTGATTTGCTTATATTAAAGCATCCCTGCATTCCTGGTATGAACCACACTTGGTCATGATGTATAATCTTCTTGATGATTTGCTGCATTCTATTTGCCAGTATTTTATTGAGAATCTTTGCATCACTGCTCATTAGCGAGACTAGTGCATAGTTCTCCTTTTTGGTTGGATCTTTCTCTGGTTTTGGTATGAGAGTTATGCTTGCATCCAGGAATGATTTCAGGAGGACTGCTTTCTTTTCAAGTTCATTGAAGAGTTTAAGGATTATTGACATCAAACCTTCCTACATTTCTTGTAGAATTCATCTGTGAATCCATCAGGACCTGGACTTTTCCTTTTTGGTAAGTTTTTTATTATGTTTTCAATTTCAATAGCTGATATTGGATTGTTCAAAATTGCTATATCTTATTGGTTGAGTTTTAGTGTTTCATATGTTTCCAGAAATCTGTCAATTTCCTCTATATTTTCTTTTCTATGTGAGTAGAGATTTTTAAAGTAGGTGTTCATGATCTTTTGAATTTGCATGGCATCTGTAGTAATTTCCCCCTTTTCAGTCAATTGCATGAATTTGGTTTTATTCTTTCTTTTTCTTTATGAGGTTAGCTATATGATTGTCTATTATTTATTCTTGCATAAACAGCTTTTAATTCATTAATTCTTTGTATTGTTTTTTAGTTTTGATTGCATTGATTTCTTTTTTTAAACTTTTATTTAGAAAGAAAAAAAAACAAACAAAACAGAAAAAAGTTTAACAACAATTCAGAATTCCAAAGGAAAAAAAGAAAAAAAAACAAAAAAAAAACACTAAGAAATCACTAGTTGATAAGTTACATACTGTCATCTTGGAAATAGTTGTTCAAGTTACAAAATTAATGAATACAAAGAAAATATTCAAACAGTGAGACTATTAAAAGTTCTGCTTAACAATTTAACAAAAACAGTAGTATGGTCTTCTATATTCCACACTTAAACATTCATGCAGTTATATACTTTAGAGAATCTTCTTTTGATTTCTTTTTTACAGTAGCAATTAGACATTTTGGGTTTTATTGCTCCTACAGTTCTTATGAATTTTTACACTAGAGACACAATGTGATATTTATAGACATGATTCTTTTTCTCTCTTCTTCTTCTCTTTTTTGAAGAGAAAAAAAGAAAAGAAAAAACAAAAGTGAAAAAGAGTAGCAACAATATGGAATTCCAAGGGAAAAAAACAAAATAAAGGCAACAACAAAAATAAAAACACTAAGAAATCACCACTTTATAAGTTACATTCTGTCATCATTGGAAATAGTTGTTCAAGATACAAAACTGAAGCACACAAAGTAGACATTAGTGAGACTGTTAACAGCTCTGATCAACAATCTAACAAAAGCAGTAATATGGTCATCTATCTTCCACACTTAAACATCAATGCGAATATAAGCTTCAGAGCAATTTCTTTTCCTTTCATTTTTACAGTAGAAATTATGAATTTTGGGTAATATTACTGCTACAGTTCGTTTTTTTTAATATGAAAGAGAATAAAACAAAAGGGGGCAGTACAGAGCAGATCAGAACAGGACAACATAGGCAACACAGTACTTTACATTAAGTCAACTGGACATCAACAGTAGCTAACACCATATCTCTTACTCTGCTAGAGTTGAGCATAGTTTCAAATACAATAATATCAAACATAACACAAAAGTATAAAGACATGCATAGAGTGAAAGAATTACAGGGCTTTCTGAACCAAATAACAAAAAATGATCAATGGGTACTATAATATCTCATTTTTGATAAAAAAGAAAAAAAATTTGTTTGAGCTATCACAAATATTCAAATTACACTAACACACAATGTGATAGAACCAAAGGTAGTAGAACAAAAAAAGCATGGTAGGATTTCTAAGAAGGATGATACAAAAATCAGCAATAGCTGTCATAATGTTTTGTTTCCTTCAAAACTGCTATTCATATCATCACATATGATATAGTCAAACAAAAGAGGATAAAACCATTCCAACTGATGATTGAAAACTTTGAAAGACTTCGAAGCTGTGAGATGGGGACTCATGCTTACCATAAAGTCTTATATACTCTTATCAAATCTCATATTAGGGAGACTATATGGTATTTACCCTTGTGAGTTTGGTTTATTTCACTTAAGAGAATGGTCTCAAGTCTTGTCCATTTATTTATAAATACCTCGATGTGATCATTCTTTATATCTGAGTAATACTCCATTGTATAGAAATGCCACAACTTTTTTATCCATTCCTCAATTGATGGGAACGTAGGTTGTTTCCAAGATATGGCTATTACCAATTGTGCAGCTATAAACATGGGTGCACATATATCACTGTGGTATGATGTTTTCAGTTCTTCTGGAAATATGCCTAGAAGCGGAATAGCTGGGTCAAATGGGACTTCCATACCCAGCTTTTTGAGGAATCTCTAGACTGACCTCTACAGTCGTTGCACCAGTCTACATTCCCACCAACAGTGTAGAAGAGTTCCTTTTTCCCCACATCCTCTCCAGCACTTGTTGTTGGTAGTGTTTTCTATCTTGGCCATTCTTTCTGGAGTGAGATGCAATCACAGTGTGGTTTTAATTTGCATTTCTCTCATGACTAATGATAATGAACATTTTTTCACGTATTCATTTGCCATTCGTATTTCTTCATCTGAGAACTGTGTATTCATTTCAGATGCCCATTTTTGGATTAGGTCTTTGAATTTTGAGGGTCTGATTTTTTTAATTCTTTATAAGTTCTAGACAGAAGTCCTTTGTCTGAGGCGCTGTCCATGAAGATTTTTCCCAATTTGTGGGTTTTCTTTTCACTCTGCTGGAAATCTCTTTTGACATGCAGAAACTCTTTAATAAAATGTGGTCCCATTTTTTGATTCTGGGAATTACTTCCCGTGTACTTTGGTTCTTGTTCATGAATACTCTTCCTACCCCTATATCTTTGAGGTTTTTACCTATTTGTCTTCCAAAAGTTTCAGTGTTTCTGTTTTAATATTTAGATCTTTAATCCATTTAGATTTTAGTTTAGTGTATAGTGATAGACATGGGACTAGTTTTAGTCTTCCGCATATGGACAGCCAATTTTTCCAGCACCATTTGTTGAAGAGACTGTCATTCTTCCAGCAAGTATGTTTGGCCCCTTTATCAAAGATAAGGTGGTTGAGTGACTTTGCGGTTGTGCTTGTATCTTCCAATCTATTCCACTCTATTCCAGTACCATACTGACTTTATCACTGTAGCTTTGTGGTATAATTTTAAGTTGGGGATTGTGATGCATCCTGCCTTGCCTTTGTTGCTTAGAATTGCCTTTGCTATTCTAGGTCTCTTCTGGTTCCAGATGAAGTTTAGGAGTGATTTCTCTAGATCCATGAGGTATGTTAGTGGTATCTTGATTGGGATGGCGTTGAATCTGTATAGTAATTTTGGGAGAATGGCCTTTTTTACAATGTTTGTTCTTCCTATCTTTGAACAGGGGATGTCTTTCCATTTTCTGAGGTCTTCTTCGATTTCCTTTTTCAGGGTATTATAATTTTCATTATATAGCTCTTTTACTTCTTTCATGAGATTAATTCCTAAGTATTTCATTTTTTGGATGCTGGTAAAAAGGGTGTAGTTTCTCTTTTTGCTCTCTCAGTACTTTTGTTGTTAGTGTATAGAAATGCTATTGATTTTTTTGTATTGACTTTGTATCCGGCTACCATGCTGAATTTGTTAATAATATCTAGGAGTCTTTCAGTAGAGTTTTGGGGGTCTTCTATGTAAAGTATCATGTCATCTGCAAATAATGATAATATAACTTCCTCTTTTCCTATCTTTACTCCTTTTATTTCTCTTTCCTGTCTTATTGCTCTGGCTAGTAATTCCAGTACTATGTTGAATAGCAGTGGTGATAATGGACATCCTTGCCTTGTGCCTGATTTTAAAGTTAAGGCTTTCAGTTTTTGAGCATTTAATATGATGCTGGCTGTTGGTTTGTCATAGATGGCCTTTACCATATTGAGATAAAGACCCTCTATTCCAATTCTCTGTAAGGTTCTTATCATGAATGAGTGTTGGACATTATCAAAAGATTTTTCTGTATCTATAGAAATGATCATGTGGTTCTTATTTTTGGCTCTATTGATATGGTGGATTACATTTATTGTTTTGCATATGTTGAACCATCCCTGCATTCCTAAGATGAACCCTACTTGGTCATGGTGTATAATCTTCTTGATGATTTGCTGCATCCTGTTTGCCAATATTTTATTGAGAATTTTTGCATCTATGTTCATCAGGGAGATGGGCCTATAGTTCTCTTTTTTAGTTGAGTCTGTCTCTGGTTTTGGTGCTAGAGTGATATTTGCTTCCAGGAATGATTTAGGAAGAATTGCTTCCCTTTCAATTTCATTGAAGAGTTTCAGGAGTGTTGGAATTAAGTCTTCTTTGTATTTCTTGTAGAATCCTGCAGTGAATCCATCTGGGCCTGGACTCTTCTTTGTAGGCAAGGACTTAATTAAATTTTCAATTTCAGTAATAGAAATTGGGTTATTCAGCAGTTTTACATCTTCCTGATCCAGCTTTGGTTTTTCATATGTATTTAGGAATTTGTCTATTTCTTCAGTGTTAACGAACCTATGAGAGTAGAGGTTTTCAAAGTAGGTGCTGATGATCTTCTGTATTTCCACTGAGTCTGTAGTAATTTCACCTTTTGCATTTCTTATTGCATGAATTTGAGTTTTGTATTTCCTTTTTTTAATAAGGTTGGCCAGGGGCTTATCAATTTTATTTATTCATTCAAAGAACCAACTCTTTGATTCATTGATCCTTTGTACTGTTTTCTTAGTCTCTACTGCATTAATTTCTGCTCTAACTTTTATAATTTCCTCCCTTCTTTTGGCTTTGGGCTTGGCTTGCTCTTCTTTTTCTAGATGTTTGAGTTGTAGCATCAGGTTGTTTATTTGTGTTTGTTCTGTCTTCCTGATGTGGGAACTCAATGCAATAAATTTTCCTCTGAGGACTGCTTTCATTGTGTCCCACAAAATCTGGTAAGTTGTGTCTGTATTTTCATTGCCTTGTAAATATTGTTTAATTTCTTCTTTAATTTTCTCTGTGACCCACTGATTGCTCAGGATTGTATTATTTAGTTTCCATGTGTTTGTAGCTTTTTTGCAATTTCTTTTATCATTAATTTCTAGTTTCACAGCACTATGATCTGATAACATGCATGGGATAATTTCAATTCTTTTGCATTTACTTAGATATGTTCTGTGGGCTAGTATATGTTTTGTTTTAGAGAATGTCCCATGTACTACTGAGAAGAAGGTGTATTCTGATGTTGTTGGATGGAACACTGTATACATCTATGAAGTCCATTTGTTCACAGGTGTGATTTGGTTCTGTTATGTCTTTGCTGATTTTCTGTCTAGTTGATCTGTCCCTTTGGGTCAATGGTGTGTTAAAGTCTCCTGTTA
>PVJX010048785.1:5000-11350 GCA_004027295.1 Dolichotis patagonum
ACCATACACAGGGGCAGAAAAATACTAAATGAATTTTTTTCTTTAACATGTGTCATGGTTTATGTCAGTGGCCCCCAAGCCTCATGCAATTATGAATTTGTGATTGGTTCAATGCCTAGCATTTGCATTGGTGGTGTGAGCGCTACACCCACCTAAGGGTGGAGCCAGGATATGAAGTAATGGCGGGAAGAAGGAGTATCTCTCTTTCTTGGCAGTTTTCGCCTTGCTGTTTGCAGCTGCCCTGAACTGCAGCCCCACCATGCCACCCTGCCTTGCAGCCAACTGAGTATGGACGGAAACCTCCCAGAACTGTAAGAAATGAACCTTCCCTTCCCTAACTGTGGGCATCAGGTATTTTGTCTCAGGGGTGAGTAAAAAGTAACTAAGACAACATGTAAGGCTCAAATATTCTCCAGTGCTTCAGAATACATTCCGAAGGAGAGAGAGATTTTGACTTTGATTTCTCGGTCTGAAATGCAGGACAAAACATTGGTGTCTCTTTAATTTCTACTTGATTTACATACCCCCCCCAAGGCAACCCCCAAGGCAACCCCCAAGGTGACCAACTCCAGAGCAGGTGGCTGCCATCTGGAGAGAAACCAGATGATACGGCTGGTTGGATCACACACCCTGACTGGCTTACAACCCTATCTTCCCTGGGAACTTGAATTATTAACCCCAGCAGGTGTTTTTAAGAGCACAAGTTGTAACTGATCTCAGCTGTCAGTCATGTTTCAAGATGGAAGTGCTGCTTACCACTGAGCCACGGCCTTCTAGAAGGTTCTTTGAAAGAGAGTGGGAGCACATACCAAGCAAGTGGGAGTCAGTGGAGCACTTTCCAGCCTGCAAAAGAGATCACCTAAGGGATTGCTAGAATCAAATAATGGCTCACAAAAGTCCTGCCCTGGGCCCTAATGCAAGGAAGCTTCTCAGACATTTATGTTATCTATGTACTCACCTGGGCAACCTTCCTTCACAATAAGACAGGCTATGCTTGATTCCAAATCTCAACTAAAATGCTCATGTCTCTGAAGATCACAGGTTAAATTTATACCCTAACAGCCACAACTCCCATGTGAGTAAAGGCACATTTGTCAGGCTTCTCCACACATATGAAAGAAGAGAAAGGCGGACTGAAATCTCTTTTTACTCTTAGTATATATAAGGCACAAGTGTAGATCTTTAGCTGCTCTCTGAGAAAGAAGAAGAGTTGTGGCAGCTGCCTCAGCCTGACCTAGAGGGAGAGGCAGTCTAATGACAATGTGAGTCTGAAGTTAACTCCCAGGGACTTGGAGAAAGGCTCCAACTTTAGAGACTGGAGTAGGGGCAGTCTCTAACTAGGTGGTAGAGAGACAGAGACAGAGAGAAGGAAAGTGGAGAGTTCTCTGCTGGTTACCTATCAGGCTGTGGGCACTCAGCTTCAACTGAAGAACATTTGGATGTCTGCCAGAGTCACCCTGCCCATGACTCCTCAGTTTCCCTCTTAGCTTTCCCTGGCCCACACAGTCAGAGATCTGTCTCCAGAAAGGAATCCAGTTGCTGCCTCATCAATATTCCACTGGCTCCAATGAGGATTCACCAGAAGGTGCTGGGGAACCTGTCCACTGCTTTGAGAGTGGCAGCTGCTCTAAGAGCATGGGGCTACCTGGTGGGCTGACAGATTGTTAAGGTTCTATAAGGGACAGAGAAAAGCCTGAACTAAGTATACACTGGATTTCATAAGAAGACCCGTTCTACAGAATTTTATACCAAATTCTATGAGGGAGAGATCTGACATTACTCTCCCTGGTGCTGTAGTCTAACAAGCCAAGCAAGGCAAATAAGCAACGCTCGTAAAGTTAGCAACTAAGCTGTAATGCAGCATAAAGATAAGAGGAATAAAATATTCCACTAAACAAATATCATACTCTTTCCATGTTCTCAAATTTAATTTACCATCATTTTAACAAAACAAAGTGTATGACAGCAAGGCACAAGCAAATCATAAAGACAGTGGCATAAAATCTAAAGAATACACAATTGACAAAGACAATTCTTAAAAGTTCAGGGTGTAAAAATGTTGATTGCTCAAGCGAGTCACAATCCAGAATCTATGAAACAAAAGCAAATGCTTTCCACCATCTGAATGTCTTGGTGTGGACCTCCAAAAGGTATAGGGGTGATATAGGACCTCCAAATAATCTGAACAAGAGAAATATTGTAACTCTCAACCGGCAAGATGGCTCCTACACCAAGTTCACAAAATTGAAGCACTTCTCAGGAACAGTGGGTATTAAGAACAGAAAATATTTACTGAGGGAAAGAAAACTATGTTTACTGGGGGAAAGAAAGCCTTTGTCTAGGAAAGATAGGGGTCCCAAGTGGGTTTCTGGGGACCTTGCTTCTCAAGAGAGTTTTATACAGCAAGACCACAAGGTGTGGCAGGTATGAGGTGGGACAAAACTCTAGTCACCTAATATGATTACAACTATAGTCAGTTAGGTAGCAGTGATCCAGTGGGATATCACACATGGATATGAGGCACCTATGGTCAACCAGTAATATTGCAAGTATAGTGGTTGAAGTAACATTGATTAAATGGGGATCCAATGAGGAAGCAAGTCATGAGGCAAGTGTATAGGGATCAACCTGGGACTTCTCCTGGAAGGCAGGTGTCGGTCACCCATGGAAGGTGGGTGTATTTAGAATATCAGTCACTGTTAGCTAACATATGAGGGTATAGGCACACTCTCTGTCCTGAGGCCTCACCTTTAATGAATGCACCTCCAGCCACAGCTGGCTTTTGCACTGACATCTCGTGAGGGTCTACCCTTGTCTGCTGCCTATGTTTTTAAATAACTTAGATGTCTATACTAATTTACTGACATGTCCCACCCCACCGCATAACTGTCATGTTTCTGTGCTGTATCACCCGTCTACTGACTTTAAAGGGCTGACAGGCGGGCCCTTCCCGCATGAAACAGTCAGCTCACAGCGTCCCCAGGCCTTGGCCCCAGGCTCTCACTGCCAGGATTGGCTGGGTCTGCACAGCTTCCTGGGTCCCTGAGCTTCCAGTGGATGCTTCCTTATGGTAGTATAATACTCCAGTACTGGACAGTACCACATTTTCTTTATCCATTCACCCAGTGACGGACTTACACAGTGTGTTCAAGACTTAGCAGAGTTCGTTATGATGAATGTGGCTGCTTTAAGCATAAGTATGTATGGATTGCTGCGATATGATCATTTAACCTTTTCAAGAAGAGGTCCATGGAGGAAAAGGCTAGGTGAAATGGGATTTGTATTTTTGGGGTTTTGAAGAGTCTTCATTTTCCACAGTGGTTGTTCTATAGCTCCCGTTCCCTCCAACACATGCAGGAAAGTTCCGTTCCCCCACAACCTCAGCAGCACTTGTTGTTTGATTTCTCAAGGGTGGCCGATCTTTCTGGGGTAGGATGAAATCTCGGTGTCATTTGAGCTTGCACTTTTCTAATTACCTGTGGTGTTGAACATTTTTTGATATAGTTGCTGGCCACTGGTAGTGTCTATTCATTTCATTTGCCTGGTGATTTTATTGGGACTTTTCTTTTGGGAAACTATTATATTTCTAGTTTCTATTAATTTCAGATTAGTTTTCTATCCAAACAATAGCTGGCAAATTTTTCCCGCTTTGTAGGCTGTCTCTTCTCCCTGCTGGTAGTTTTCCTTTTCTGTACAGAAGTTTTTAACTTGATAGGATTCAATGCGTTGATTCTCATTACTATTTCTTAAGCCATTGGGTTTCTGTTCAAATTGCTCTTGCCTGTAGCTGTATCTTCAAGTGTTTTACCCATTTTATTTTCTAGCAGATTAAAAGTTTCTGTTTGAACGTTTAAATATTTGAACCATTTTTATGCTACTGTAACATCTGTTGAAAGACGTGGATCTAGACACGGGTCTGCACTCATCAGCTATTGGAATTTTCCCAGCACCATTTGTTAGCGAGGCTGTGTTGCCTCCAGTGTATGTTATTGGCTCCTTTGTCAAAGACCAAATAGCTCAAATAGACCAATAGGGTCATTTCTGCATTCTGTATTTTATTCCACTGATTCACTTGTAGATTTGGGGCCAGTATTGTGCTCTTTTTTAAAATAAATTTAGCTTTGTAATAACTTATAACTTCAAGTCTGAAATTGTGATGCATCGTGCTCTGTTTTTATTACACAATATTTTTATTGCTGCTTGGAATATCTTTTGGTTCTGTACCAACTTTAGAATTGTTTTCTCTAGAATAGTGTGGTGTGTCTTTGGTATTTTGATTGGGATTGCATTAAATTCTTCATCAAAGGGAATGGCTTAAGGTTTTGCTCATTTAACATGATGTGGTCAGTAGCCTTGTCATAAATTGTTTTTATCAGATTGAGGTAAGAGGAACTATTTTCCTCAAGATTTTTGAAATTCATGAAGTGATACAGGATTTTTTTAAAGGCTTTTGCTGCAAAGAGACATTCCTCATTTAATGACCTGTTAAAGATCGTATGGATTTATGACTCCACAAGCTGTTTGGAATTTTGACCCATCTCTCAGTTTACAGCCCATCTTTTACTTTGTACAAATTGTACGTTTTTGATAGTACATCAAAGTCTCTTTTTTATACAGTGCATCTTATTTATACAGTACCATGATTTTGCTTATTGAATTACATAGTATTGTAGTATTATGGGCTGCTATGCATTACAGTACTTCATCAAATAAAAGCAAAAAGATCAAGTCAGAATTTCCCTTGACCTTTTCTTTGGTGAGAATTTTTTAATGTATACACAATATACAATTGCAGATGTAGCTATCGATTCAGTTAACGACTTAGTTGCAGGGATGTTACCAATGTCAAATGAGCACTGTCTGTAACTGAGATGATCATGTGAATTTCGTCCTTGGTTCTGTCTGTGAGATGCACTGCACGTGCTGATTTGCTCATGTTGAGCCATGCACGCACCTGTGGGAGTGAGCTTACCTGTTCATGGTGTATGGCCTTCTGCATGATTTGTTGCATTTTTTGCCGGTATATTGTTCAGTCTTTTAATTTTAAACTAGATCACTTCTCAGCCTTTTGGCTCAGATCAAGTATAATTTTAAACTAGATGTTAAAGAAGAAAATATTACAAAGCACTCTTCGTACTTTGATGAAAAATGAAGCAAAAACTGATAGTAAAATAGTGAGATATGAATAGTGGTTAATACACTGTGTATCATATACTTCAGACTTTTCTCAGAATCCAAGTCATACACAAGAAAGACTCTTGCAAATAAGACATAAAATAACAAAACTTTCTTTTCAGTGAGTTAGGAGACACCAGTAGCAGATTGTTTTTGCACTTGCTTAAGGTTGTTATATTGATTAGCACATGGTCTATTTTGTACAAAGTTCATGTGCTTCTGAGAACAATGTGTATTTTGGAAAAGAGAAGCACCCTTACAGGCCACACCCACGGTGACCCGCCTCCTTCAGTGAAGCCTCACACACAAATCACATGGAGCTATAAATCATCAGTGGACTTATTCTCTGATGTCTGTCACACCCCAATGATTCAATCACGTCTTAGAAGGCCCTCTATGAGCTCAGGAGGCTTCGGGAGGACGTCTGGAGATAAATAGATGGATTTCACCCCTCCCCACAAAAGACTCACACACCTCTCTTTATGCAAAATACACTGAGTCCATCTCTAAGGGTTCTCAAAGTCCCACTGACTTTTCAACATTGCTGAAAAGTCCAAGTCTAGAGTCTTCTCTGAGATTTAAGGTAAACTCTTGGCTGTAAACTTCTTTAAAAAATGAAAGGAAAGGTAGACACAATACACACTAGCACAGGATCAATGTTCTCATTCCAAAAGGTATAAATAGGGGGATAGAAAGGAATGGGACCAAAGCAAGCCCCAAATCCAGCAGGACAAACATGAAGTCCCATAGTTCTGTCTAGCACCTGGATCAATCTGAGGCAGGATGTGAATTCCAGAGGATGGAATTGGGTGGCTCTGCCCCTGTGGCACTGGTAGGGTTTTAGCCCTCCTGCCCTCTCTCCTGGACAGCTCTTCTCACTCTTTGTGAAGTTCCTCAGATGTTTCAGGTTCCTGGATTTCCCAGCATCCTGTGTTCTCCATGGTCCCTTTGGTTAATTCTCACAGCTTCACACACTGCCTTCTCAGGAGCACACTGCCTGACCTCATAGGCCTTCTGAGATCTTTATGGAAGCCCTCCTGACCTCATAACTCTATAGAATTCTCATGCATCTCAAATCGGTACCATGGGGATAACAAGGTCAAGGTCTGCCATCAGCTAGAGCAGGAGCTGAGCCCTTTTACATCTTGCTGGTGGTTACAGAGGCATCTGGGTGC
>PVJX010048786.1:0-11341 GCA_004027295.1 Dolichotis patagonum
GGGAACAGTTGAGAGTGTGGCAGACTTTCAGCGGCCTGAAGGAGAGACCCTGGTGCATCGGGACCTGCACCATGCAGTGGACTTGGGATGCCGGGAGAACAAGGAACTCCTCCCCTCTCTGGGAGCAGTTGAGAGTGTGGCAGACTTTCAGCGGCCTGAAGGAGAGAGATCCTGGCGCATCGGGACCTGCACCATGCAGTTGACTTGGGGTGCCGGGAGAACAAGGAACTCTTCCCATCTCTGGGGGGCGACTGCGATCCTGCCTGCATGTGGGCTGAGAATCAGACATCTCATGTCGTCCTGTCACCCATCCCGTGTCCCCCTTCCCCTCCCCCCTGCCTAGCAAGTGGGAGCCAGTGAACTACACATCTTGTGAAAAGATTGGCTATGTTATTTAGTATGAGCTCCCCATATGCAAAGATACGGCCAACCATTTGGAGGAGAATGGGAGACAATATGACAGATAGTGAAGATCCTGGGTTGTCTAGCTTTGAAATTTATGCTTTCTTATGGCCCATTCTGTTCTGTTTTGTTATGTTTAATTTTACACCCTTTTAAAATAAAAAAATTTTAAAAAAAGAAGAAATTAAACAATATCTACAATGGAACAAAAATCCAAATACAAATTACTGGAACCTGTGGAACATAGTAAAAGCAGTCCTCAGAGGGAAATTTACAGCACAAAACTTCCACATTAGGAAAAATGGAAACAACTTAATGCTGCACCTCAAACTTCTAGAAAAAGTAGAGCAACTCTAGCTCAAAGCCCAAAGAGGGCCGGAAATTATAAAGATCAGAGCAGAAATTAATGCAATTGAAACTAAGAAAACAATACAAAGAATTAATGAATTAAAGAGTTGGTTCTTTGAAAGAATAAATAAAATTGATAAACCCCTAGCCAACCTTATCAAAAATAGGAAAGAAAAAATCCTGCAATAAGAAATGAAAAGGGTAAAATCACTACAGACCCTGTGGAAATACAGAAGATCATCAATATCTACTTTGAAAACCTTTACTCTCATAGGTTCAATAACACAGAAGAAATGGACAGATTCCTAGAAACATATGAATTACCAAAGCTGAATCAAGAATATGTAAAACTGTTGAATAACCCAATTTCAGTTCATGAAATTGAAAATGTAATTAGAACCCTACCAACAAAGAAAAGCCAAAGTCCTGAGGGATTCACTGAAGAATTCTACAAGACATTTAGGGAAGACTTAATTCCAACATTCCTCAAACTCTTTAGTGAAATTGAAAGGAAAGCAATTCTCTCTAACTCATTCCTGGAAACAAGTAGTACCCTAACGCCAAAACTAGAATCTTGTGATCTGTAGTCAGACGTGTTATCTATTGTGCCACTGACCCACCCTCCCTTAATACCAAAACTAGAGAAAGACCCAACCAAAAAAGAAAATTACAGGCCAATCTCTTCAACATAGATGCAAAAATCTTCAAAAAGATACTGGCAAATAGAATGCAACAGGTCATTCTTGTTGAAGACACCATCATCAAGTGGGATTCATCCCAAGAATCCAGGGATGGTTCAACATGTACAAATCAATAAACATAATATACCATATAAACAGAGCCAAGGACAAGAACCACCTGATCATCTCAATAGATGCAGAAAAAGCTTTGACAAAATCCAACACTCATTCATGACAAAAAAAAAAACCCTGCAGAAAATTGGAATAGATGGTCTCTACCTCAATCTGATAAAAGCCATATATGATAAACCAACAGCCAACATCTTACTAAATGGACAAAAACTGAAAAATTTCAACCTAAAATCAGGAACAAGACAAGGATGTCCATTATCACCACTCTTATTCAATATAGTTCTAGAAACATTAGCCAGAGCAGTTAGACAAGGAAGAAAAATAAAAAGAAGGATAGGAAAGAAAGAAGTTAAATTATCATTATTTGCAGATGATATGATACTCTACATACAAGACCCCCAAAACTCCATTGAAAGACTTCTAGATGTAATAACCAAATTCAGTAATGTAGCTGGATATAAGGTCAGCACCAAAAATCAATAGCATTCTTTTATACAAACAACAAACTCACTGAGAGAGAAATAAAAGAAACTGCACCCTTCACTGTGGCATACAAAAAAATGAAATACTTAGAAATCAGTAGAACAAAGTAAAAGATCTGTACAGTGAAAACTACATTACTCTAAAAAAGGAAATTGAAGAGGATTTCAGAAAATGGAAAGATATTCCCTGTTCATGGGTAGGAAGAACAAACATTGTGAAAATGGCCATTCTCCCAAAATTTTATACAAATTTAATGCAATTCCAATCAAAACACCATTTGCATACCTCACAGATCTAGAGAAATTCATCTGGAACCAGAAGAGACCTAGAATAGCAAAGGCAATTCTGAGCAACAAAGGCAAAGCAGACAATGGGAAAAACCACAAATTGGAAAAATTCCTTAGCCAGCTGTCTCTCAAAGGACTTCTATCTAGAACTTATAGAGAATTTTTTAAAAATCAGGCCCCCAAAATTCAAGGACTCAATCCAAAAATGGGCATCTGAGATGAATACACACTTCTCATATAAATACAAATGACAAATAAACATCTGAAAAAATGTTCAACATAAATGGTCATTTGGGAAATACTGATTAAAACAACTCTGAGATTCATCTCACTCCAGAAAGAATGGCCAAGATCAAGAAATCAACCAACAACAATGGCTGTGGGGCTGTGGGGAAAAAGAAACTCTTCTCCACTGTTGGTGGGAATGTAAACTGGTACAACCACTGTGGAAATCAGTGTGGAGATTCCTCAAAAAGCTAGGATTAGAGATTCCATTTGGCCCAGCTATCCCGCTTCTGGGCATTTTCCCAGAAGAATTAAAAACATCATACCACAGTGATATATGTGCACCCATGTTTATAGCAGCACAATTCATAATAGCCAAATCTTGGAAACAGCCCAAGTGCCCATCAATTAAGGAATGGATTTTTAAAAATGTGGTATTTTTATACAATGGAGTACCATTCAGCTATAAAGAAAGACTACATCAAGACTTATTATGTCCAATAAGTAATTGGACACAACTTGAGATCATACTTATAAGAGAAATAAATTAAACTCACATGTGTAAATACCATATTGTCTCCCTAGTGTAAGAAACTGGGGCTGGGGATTTAGTTCAAAAGCATAAGCGCCTGCCTTGCAAGCATATGGTCATGAGTTTGATCACTGGTACCGATTAAAAAAAAATAGAAAATAAAAGAAACTGAAAATTTATATATGTTCCAAAATCTACAATAAATACTGTATAAAGGTAAGAAACTGTTCAAAGGGGAAAAGTAATTGGAATAAAGGAAAGGAGTAAAGAAGGAAGCAAAAAGAGAAAAGACATAAATAAATTTGTGTGTGTGTGTATATATACACACACACATATATATATATATATGATAGCTAAACTGACTATACTACTAATTGTATGGGTTATTGGAAAAGAACAGTTAATATTCATATGTTTAGATCAATTTTACATGTCTATATCTGTTAATCTAAGCAACCCTCTTGAGGTAACAATATGCAATATTACAACCATTGTCAAATTCCTATCATCTTGTTTTGAAAAATTATACTGTTGTTGTACTTGTTTCTTATTGTTGTTTATCTGTATTGCTTTTTGTTTTTCTTTTCTGTGTCTTTTTAATCTTAATTAAAAAACCATAATATATATATCTGTGATAAACTCTCTAGGCAAGCTAGGAACAGAAAAGAACACCCATGACCTGGTAGAAAGATATCTATGAAGAACCTATAGAACATACTACATTTAATAATGAGAAAAGATACTTTCTCCTTAAGATTAGAATTAAAACAGGCAGATCTGCTCTTCTGTCCTAATAACTTTGCACCAGAAGTTCTAGCTGGTGAAAAAAGACAAGATAAAAATTAAAAGATGCAGATTAAAATGAAAGGAATAAAATGATTTTTATTCTCACTTCACATAATCAATTTTTGGTCTGTTTGTTTATTTTAGTTAGTTAGTTAGTTAGTTAGTTAGTTATTTAGTTAGTTAGTTTTTTGAGCTAGGTCTCACTATACAGTCCAGGCTGGTCTTGAATTCACTATACAGCCCAGGTTGGCCTCCAACACATGGTAACCTCCTGTCTCAGTCTCCTGAGTACTAGGATTTCAGGTATATACCATCACACCCCACTTGAACATGATCAGTTTATATAGAAAACTTGATATATTATAAAATACTCCCTAGAAATAAAAAGTGCATTAAATGACTGTGAGATTCAAGATAAATATAAAAAATAATAATAATTTTACATACTACCAGTAAGCAATCAGAAGTTAGGAATTTTAAAATATTATTCATCAATAAATACTATATACTGAATGATACAGATGAATCTGAAAATAATTATTTTGAGTAAAAAAATCATAACAAAAAAGTATATATTACATGATTTATGTAAAGTTCTAGAAGATGTAAACTAATCTACAGCAACAACAACAAAACAGATCAGTTATCACCTGGAGACTAGAAGTGAAGAATGAGTCTCCAGGGGAAAGACTGGAAAAGAAGAATTAGAAATGAGCAAAATAAACTGTTCTAGGTTAGTAAATATATTCATTATCTGACAGTTTCATGGATGTATAAGTTTCAAATCTTACCAAATTGCACATTTTAAATATGTGCATTTTATTATATGTCCATAACTTTTTTTTGCACTGAGAATCGAACTCATGATGTTTTTTTTTTATTTTAAAGAGAATAAAACAAGAGGACAGAACAAAACAGATCAGAACAGAACAACGTAAGCAACACAGCACTTTACAACAAGACAACCAGATATTAACAGTAGCTACCATAATGTCTCTTTCTTTGCAATAGTTGAGCATGGCTTCAAATACAATAATATCAAACATAACAAAATAGTATAAAACCATTCAAAAGAATGAAAGAATTATAGGGTATTCTGAACCGAATAACAGAAAATGACCAATGACTACTTTAATATCTCATTTTCCATAAAAAGATTTGTTTATATTATCACACATATTACAATCCCAATAAGATACAACATGATAGAACCAATTGTAATAGAATAATACAAGCATGGTAGGACTTCCAAGCAAGGCGATATTAAATCAGCAATGGCTGCCATAAAGTTTTGTTTTTTTCAAAACAGCTGTTCATACCATCACACATAATAAAGTCAAACAAAACAGAATAAAACCATTCCAACTGGTGAATGAAAACATTAAAAGGCTTCAAAGCTATGTAATGGGGAATCATGATTACCATAAGACCTTATCTACTCTTACCAATTCTCACACTAGGGAGACTATACGGTATTTACACACGTGAGTTTGGTTTATTTCGCTTATGAGTATGGTCTCAAGTTGCATACATTTATTTATAAATATCTCAATGTGATCCAGCTCCCTGGAACACTGGATGGAGCCCCAGAGGTTCTGCAGGCCTTAGTGCACCAAGCCCAGAGGCCTTCTTTCAGTTCTGGAGGCTGAGACCGCACAGGGGGACTCTCAGCCCTGTGGGGCTGGCCTGGGAGAGCTTAAGACCTGCACTCAAGCTATTGAGTTCTTATCCAGACCCTATGACACGGGACTGAGCCCCAGAGGTTCCCCAGGCCTCAGTACACCATGCCCTGCTTCCCTCTTTCAATTCAGGGAGCCAAGAACTTGCCAGGGAGTCAGGACTGTGTGAGGAGCTGAGGGCGCAGGAGGTGATTCCCAACACACCCAGGGGAAGCTTTGGAACACCACTCTAAGCAAGGAAATATAGGAAAATGACAAAACGAAAGACCAAAAGGCAATCTCAAAACTCCAGCCCATGCCAAGAAAGCATAAGAGCCATATACATAGAAGAAAATAGAAGCTATACACCTGAAATGACTGAAATGATATCATCTGAAATAAAGAAGCAACTCTGGGAAGCTATGGAGAAACTCAAATCAGAAATAATAGCCCAGGTAAAAGAACAAGTGATAAAAGAAGTGAAAGAAATAGTGAACACATCTAGTGAAGACACAGCTAAAAAATTAGAGGAACAAAGCAAACAGATAGAATCCCTGAATGAACACTATAAGAAACAAACAGAATGCATGAAGCAGATTCAAAGAGATATACAGGAAATCAAAAATGCTATTGAAAATTTTCAAAACCGCCTCAACAAAAGTGGAGATGGAATTTCAGGCCTCGAAGATAAGACTGCAGCTAGGGAATAGGAAAGGAAATATCTTTTAAAAAATAACAATTGGCCCTGAAGCAAGGCCAGCAGATTGCTGTAGCTGCTGGTTTCAAACAGGAGCCTAAAGAGAAGTCTTTCTGTGGTGTGTTGGCCGTTTCAGAACTTTGGAAATGGAATGGTCAATTCATCAGAAAGAAATAAGTGAGTATGGCGGACTTTGTGGGGCCTGCAGGAGAGGGACCCTGGTGCATTGGGACCTGCACCATGCAGCCGACTTGGGGTGCCGGGAGAACAAAGAGCACCACTCCTCTCTGGGGGGCAGCTGAGAGTGTGGCAGACTTTCGGCGGCCTGAAGGAGAGAGACCCTGGTGCATCGGGACCTGCACTGTGCAGTTGACTCAGGGTGCTGGGAGAACAAGGAGCTCCTTCCCTGTCTGGGGGCAGCTGTGAGTGTGACAGACTTTCAGCAGCCCGAAGGAGAGAGACCCTGGTGTGTCGGGACCTGCACTGTGCAGTTGACTCTGGGTGCCGGGAGAACAAGGAGCTCCTCCCCTCTGGGGGGTGGATGTGAGGATTGAGCTGAGAATCGAACATCTCATGTTGTCCTGTCCCCTGTCCCGTGTCCCTCCCCCCCTTAGCAAGTGGGAGCCAGTGAACTACACATCTTGTGAAAGGATTGATATGTTGTTTAGTATGAGCTCTCCATATGCAGGGATATGGACAACCATTTGGAGGAGAACGTGAGACAGTATGACAGATAGTGGGGATCTCGGGTTGTCTAGCTTTGAAATTTGTGCTTTCTTGTGTCCCGTTCTGTTCTGTTTTGTTGTGTTTAATTTTACCCCCCTTGAAATAAAATTAAAAAATATATATATAGAGAGAGAGAGAGAGAGAGGAAAACAAAGTGCTCTAAAGCACATAACTGCATGTATGTTTAAGTGTGTAAGATAGATGACCACAATACTGTTTTTGTTAGATTGTTGAGCAGAACTGTTAAAAGTCTCACTGTTTGAATGTTTACTTTGTATGCTTTAATTTTGTAACTTGAACAACTATTTCCAAGGATGACAGTATGTAACTTATCAAGTGGAGGATTTCTTAGTGTTTTTGTTTTTGTTTTGTTGTTGTTCTTTTATTTTTTGCCTTTGGAATTCTGTACTGTTGCTACCCTTTTTCTGTTTTGTTTGGTTGTTTTCTTTGTTTTTCCTCTTTAAATAAAATTTTTTAAAAATACATTTAAATAATAACAAGAAATCAGGAAATAACAATTCAACAACTGCAAGATGATGTAAAGAAAAATAACATAAGATTAATAGGGATAAATGAAAAAGAAGGGGACAGTGCAAATGATATCAAGAGGCTATTTACAGAAGTAATAGCTGAAAACTTCCCAAACATGAGAATGCAAACTGACATATGGATTAGTGAAGCATATAGAATTCCAAATAGCCATAACCAAAATAAAACTACACCCAGACATATAATAATCACCATCCCAGAAAGTCAACATAAGAACAGAATACTAAAAGCTGTTAGAGAGAAAAGATAGATCACCTATAAAGGAAAACCTATCAGAATCACAGCAGACTTCTCAACACAAACAATGAAGTCAAGAAGAGCATGGAGTAAAGTATTTCAGATCCTAAAGGAAAACCACTTCCAACCCAGACTGATGTACCCTGCAAAACTGTCCTTCAAAGTGGATGGAGAAATAAGATACTTCCATGATGAAGAACAGCTGAAAAACTTCATGACCACCAAACCAACCCTACAAAGAATACTGAAAGACATTCTAGGTACACATAGGAAAAAACCACTAAGAAAGGCAGACAATTAAACAGAGTGGAAAGGTAAAGATGCAAGAGCAGAAAGATAACATGTCAACAACAAACCAATATATAACCATTTACATTAATGGTTACACCCATTAATGTAAATGGCCTCAACTCACCAATCAAAAGAAACAGACTGGCAGAATGGATCAAGAAACAATATCCAACCATATGCTGTCTACAAGAAACCCATCTAACCCAAAAGGAAACCCATAGACTGAAAGTCAAAGGATGGAAAACAATACTTCATGCAACAGGAAACAAACAAAAAAAGCGGGAGTAGCTATTTTGCTTGCAGACAATGTGAATTTCAAACCAAGAATGATCCAAAGAGATAAAGAAGGTCACTACATACTAGTTAAGGGAAAACTTTAAGACAAAGAGATAACAATCTTGAATATATATGCACCAAATTCCAGAGCACCCAGCTATACAAAGCAAGTATTAACAGAAATGAAAAATCAAATAAGCAATAACACAATTATAACAGGAGACCTTAACATGCCACTGACACAAAGGGACAGATCAACTAGACAGAAAATCAGCAAAAACATAACAGAACTGAACCACACCTGTGAACAAATGGACTTGATAGACATATACAGAGTGTCCCATCCAACAACATCAGAATATACCTTCTTCTCAGCAGTACATGGGACATCCTCCCAAATAAACCATATACTAGCCCACAGCACATATTTAAGTAAATGCAAAACAATTGAAATTATCCCATGCATGTTATCAGATCATAGTGCCATGAAACTAGAAATTAATGATAAAAGCAACTGCAAAAACCCACAAACACATGGAAAGTGAATAATACACTCTTGAGCAATCAGTGGGTCACAGAGGAAATTAAAGAAGACATTAAACAATATCTACAAGCAAACGAAAATACAAACACAACTTACTAGAACTTGTGGGATGCAATGAAAGCAGTCCTCAGAGGAAAATTTATTGCACTGAGTCCCCACATCAGGAAGACAGAAGGAACACAAATAAAAAACCTGATGCTACAACTCAAAACTCTAGAAAAAGAAGAGCAAGCCAAGCTGAAAGCCAAAAGAAGGGAGGAAATTACAAAGATCAGAGCAGAAACTAATGCAATAGAGGCTAAGAAAACAATACAAAGAATCAATGAATCAAAGAGTTGGTTCTTCGAAAGAATAAATAAAATTGATAAGCCTCTAGGCAACCTTATTTAAAAAAGGAAAGAAAAAATTCAAATTCATGCAATAAGGAATGAAAAAGGTGAAATTACTACAGCCTCTGTGGAAATACAGAAGATCATCAACACCTATTTCAAAAACCTCTACTTTCATAGGTTCAATAACACAGAAGAAATGGACAGATTCCTAGATACATATGAACTACCAAAACTGGGTCAGGAAGATGTAAAACTGCTGAATAGCCAAATTTCTATTAATGAAACTGAAAACGTAATTAAGTCCTTGCCAACAAAGAAGAGCCCAGGCCCAGACAGATTCACTGCGGAATTCTACAAGAAATACAAAGAAGACTTAATGCTGACACTCCTCAAGCTCTTCAATGAAATTGAAAGGGAAGCAATTCTTCCTAAGTCATTCCTGGAAGCAAATATTACTCTAGTACCAAAACCTGAAAAAGACCCAACTAAAAAGAGAACTATAGGCCAATCTCCCTAATGAACATAGAAGCAAAAATTCTCAATAAAATATTGGCAAATAGGATGCAGCCTATCATCAAGAAGATTATACACCACCACCAAGTGGGATTCATCTCAGGAATGCAGGGATGGTTCAACATACATAAATCAAAAAATGTAATTCACCATATCAATAGAGCCAAAAGTAAGAACCACATGATCATCTCTATAGATGCAGAAAAAACTTTTGATAAGGTCCAAAACTCATCATGATAAGAACCTTACAGAGAATTGGAATAGATGGTCTTTACCTCAATATGATAAAGGCCATCTATGACAAACTAATAGCCAGTATCATATTAAATAGCCAAAAACCGAAAGCCTTTACCTTAAAATCAGGCACAAGACAAAGATGTCCCTTATCACCGCTCCTATTCAACACAGTACTGGAAATACTAGCCAGAGCAATTAGACAAGAGAGAGAAATAAAAGGAGTAAAGACAGGAAAAGAGGCAGTTAAATTAGCATTATTGGCAGATGACGTGATATTTGACATAGAAGACCCACAAAACTCCATTGAAAGACTCCTAGATGTAATAAATAAATTCAGCATTGTGGCTGGATACAAAGTCAATACTCAAAAATCAATAGCATTCCAATATACTAACAACAAAAGCACTGAGAGAGAAATAAGAGAAGCCACACCCTTCACACTAGCATCCAACAAAATGAAATATTTAGGAAATAATCTCACAAAAGAAGTAAAAGAGCTATACAGGGAAAATTGTAATACCTGGAAAAAGGAAATTTAAGAGGACCTCAGAAAATTTAAAGACATCCCTTGTTCATGGATAGGAAAAATAAATATTGTGAAAATGGCCATTCTCCCAATCAAAATTGTTACACAGATTCAATGCAATCCCAATCAAAATACCACTAACATACCTCATAGATCTAGAGAATCACTCCTAAAATTGTTTTGGAACCAAAGAGACCTAGAATAGCAAAGGCAATTCTAAGCAGCAAAGGCAAGGCAGGAGGCATCACAATCCCTGACTTGAAGTTATACTACCAAGCTACTGTAATAAAATCAATATGGTACTGGAATAAAAACTGATCTAAATATCAGTGGAATACATGGGAAGATACAATCACAACTCCAAACACACTCAACCATCTTATCTTTGATAAAGGGGCCAAACATGTTCGCTGGATGAACAATAGTCTGTTTAACAAATGGTGCTGTAAAAATGGCTATCCATATGCTGAAGACTAAAACTACACCCATGCCTATCACCATGTACTAAACTAAAATCAAAATGGATCAAAGATCTAAATATTAAAACAGAAACACTAAATATCCTGGAAGACAAAGTAGATTACAAATCTTGAAGACATAGGGGTAGGTAGAGAATTCATGAATAAGAACCAAACTGCATGGGAAATACTTCCCAGAATCAATAACTGGGATCACATCTTTTTTTTTTTTTATAATTTTATTTAAAGAGGAAAAAACAAAACAAAATAAAACAGAATAAAGGGTAGCAACCATACAGTATTCCAAGGAAAAAAGGAAAAGTACAACAACAATAAAACCTAAGAAATTATTACTTGACTAATTACATACTGACTTCTTGGAAATAGTTGTTAAAATTACAAAGTTAAAACATGTAAAGTAG
>PVJX010048787.1:0-11336 GCA_004027295.1 Dolichotis patagonum
TGGAAAAACACACCTGAAATGTCTGAAATGATAGCAACTGAAGTAAAGAAACAAATCCATGAGGCTATAGAGGAAATCAGATTAGAAATAATCTCTCAGGTAAAAAAAAGAAATGACACTGATAATGAAACAACTGCTTAGCAAATCTATAGTTGACATAGATAGAAAATAGAAAAGCATAGGAAATTGATGGACACCTTGAATGAACAACACAGAAAAGAAATAGAATGTATGAAACAGATTCAAAGAGATATTCAGGAAATCGAAAATTTCCTTGAAAGCTGGTAAAAATGCTTGAAGATAAACTTTCAAATCTTGAAGACAGGATCACAACTAGCAATCACAAAAGGAAAGGCCTCTTAAAAATAACAAGGGATCAGGAAATAGCAATTCAGCAGCTGCATGATGATGCAAAGAAAAACAATATAAGATTGATAGGTATTAAGGAAAAGACAACCAATGATATAAAAAGACTATTTGCAGAAATAATAGCAGAAAATTTCCCAAGCATAGGAACAGAATTTAACATACAGATAACTGAGGTATATGAAACTCCAAACAGCAATGACCAAAATAAATCTACACTCAGTGTCTCGATTACTTTTCTCTCATTGCTGGGAGAAAATACCTGACACCCAAAATTGAGGAAGGAAAGGTTTATTTATCTCACAGTCTGTGGAGGTTTCAATCCCTAAACAGCAGGCTCCAAGGCAGGATGGCATGGCAGAGGAGCAACATTTCATGGTGACAGAAGACAGCAAAAGCAGCAAGAGCAAAATATGGGGGAATAAATCTCTTTTCCTCCCTTATATTGAAAACAAGCTACCCTTCCCAGGGCTGATACAGCACTCACACCATCTCCATGTCTTCCTCTTGCACAGGATGAGGATGTTTACAAAGTGGAGACCTGGACCCTGGCTGATTTACTTCATTAAGCTTTTAAACTTCTCAGTCCGCAGTGGTTGACACAATGTATCAACCATTGTATAATGTATCAACCATTACACTCAGATATATAATAATCAAGATTCCAGAAATTCAGCACAAGAACAGAATATTAAAAGCTATTAGAGAAAAGAAATAGATTACCTTTACAGGAAAACCCATTAGAATCATGGCCAAGTTTTCAAAACAAATTCTCACATCAAGAAGATCTTGGGGTGAAGCATTTCATATCCTAAAAGTAAACAACTTTCAACCAGATTAATGTGCCCTGAAAACCTATCTTTCAAAATGAATAGAGAAATAAGATAGTTCCATGACAAAGAACAACTGAAGAATTTCATGACCACCAAACCAACCCTACAAAGAGTACTGAAAGATATTTTTGACACAGATGAAAATGACACATTTCCAAGAACAATAATAACAGAAAAAAGAAACACAAGCAACGCAAACAATTAACAGAGAGATAAAGCGAGGAACCAACAGCAAGAAAATAACATGACAAAGATAAGCCAATACATATCAATTATAACCATCAATGTAAATGGTCCCAATTCACCAATCAAAAGAAACAGACTGGCAGAATGGATCAAGAAACACGATCCAACTATATGCTGTATACAACAAACACATTTAACTCAGAAAGAAACTCATAGACTTAAAGTCAAAGGATAGAAAGCAGTACTACATAGAACAGGAACCCAGAAAAAAGCAGGGGTAGCTTTTTCTCATTGCGGACAATGTGAACTTCAACCCAAGAAGGATCAAAAGGGATTTTTAAAAAAGGTCACTATTATACTTGTTAGGGAAAAACTTCAAAAGAAAGAGATAACAATCATAAATATATATGCACAAAATATAGGAGCACCCAATTATATAAGACAAATATTAGTAGACATGGAAAGTCAAATAAGAAGTTACACGATTATAAGGGGGATCTTAATACCCTAATGTCACAGAGATAGATCAACTAGACAAAAAAAAAATCAACAAAGAAATATCAGAACTGAACCAAGCTTGTGAACAAATGGATTTAGTAGATGTTTATGGAGTGTTCCACCCAACAACATCAGAACATATTCTGGGGTTGGGGATTTTAGCTCAATGGTGCAGCACATGCCTGCAAAGTGTGAAGTACTGAGTTTGACTTCCAGTACACAGAGAGAGAGAGATGATACACATTCTTCTCAGCTGCACAAGGGACATTCTGTAAAACAGACCATATATTAGCCCACAGAACATGCTTAAGTAAATGTAAAGGAGTTAAAACTATCCCACGCATATTATCTGATCATAGTACAATGAAACTGGAAATTAACAGTAAAAGAACCTGCAAAAACTCCATAAACACATGAACACAACCAATGGGTTACAGATGAAATTCAAGAAAAAATCTCCCTAATGAACATAGATTTGAAAATCCTCAATAAGATACTAACAAACAGAATGCAGTAAATCATCAAAATTATACACCATGACCAAATGAGATTCATCCCAGGAATGCAGGAATCATTATATGTAAATCAATAAATGCAATACACTATGTCAACTGAGCCATAGACAATAATCACATGATCATCTCAATAGATGCAGAAAAAAGATTTTAACAAAGTCCAACAATCATGCCTGATAAAAAACCTACAGAAAATCAGAACAGATGTTCTTTATCTCAATCTGATAAAAGCCATCTAAGGTTAACAATCAACATCATACTAAATTGACAAAAATTGAAAGCTTTCACTCTAAAATCAGGAACAAGACAAGGATTTCCACTGTCACCACTCATATTCTATATAGTTCTGGAAACATTAGCCAGAGCAATTAAACAATAGAAATAAAAATAAAAATAGGAAGAAGTTAAATTGTCATTATTCACAGATGACATATTATACATAGAAGGACCCAAAAACTCCACTAAAAGACTTCTAGAATAATCAAATTCAGTAGCATAGCTGAAAACAAAGTCAACACTCAAAAATCAATAGCATTCCTGTACACAAACAACAAATTCACTGAGAGAGAAATTAGAGAAACCATACCCTTCACAATAGCAACCAAGAAAATGAAATACTTAGGAACCAACCTAACAAGAAAATAAAAGATCTTTAGCTTAAATACCACAATATTCTGACAAAGGAGATCAAAGAGAATATCACAAAATGGAAAGATATCCCTTGCACATGACAGGAAGAATCAGCATACTCCCAAAACTGTTATACAGGTTTAATGCAATTTTGATCAAAATATTATTAGCATACCTCACAGAACTAGAGAAAACTTTCCAAAAATTTATTTGGAAACAGAAGATACCTAGAATAAAAAAGACAGTCCTAGGCAACAAAGGCAAGGTAGGAGGCATCACAATCCCTAACTTGAAATTGTACTACAAAGGAACTGTGATAAAATCAGCACAGTACTGACAAAAAACAAACAAAAAACAGAATCAGTGGAACAGATTAGAAGATGAAATACAATTACAAACACACTCAGTCACCTTATCATTGACAAAGGGGTCAAGCATGTTCACTGGAAGAAAAATAGTCTCTTTAATAAATGGTGGGAAAAACTGGCTCTCCTCTGAAGACTAAAACTAGACCCACAGCTATCATCATGCACTAAAGTTAAAGTCAAAATAAATGAAAGATCTAAATGTTAAAACAGAAACAATAAATCTACCTGAAGAAAAAGTAGGTAGAAATCTTGAAGATATAAGTGTACACAGAGTTCACAAACAAAACCCAAACTGCGTGGGAAATATTTTGAAGAACCAACAAGTGGAATCGCATCTTATTAAAAAAAATTTTTCACATTAAAAGAAATCACAGACAGAGAGAAATTTCCCAGAGTGTGGAACATTTTAGCCAATTATTGTTCAGACAAAGGACCTCTATCTAGAACATAATAAAGAATTGAAAAAAAAATCAGAACTCCCAAGTTCAAAGACTCAATCCAAAAATGGGCATCTGAGATAAATATACACTTCACAGATGAAGAAATACAAATAGTAAGTAGATTTGTGATAAGATACTTAGCGTCATTGGTCATTTGAGAGATGCCAATTAAAACACTGACATTCTATTTCACTCCAGAAAGAATGGCTATCAAGAAATCAACCAATAATAAATTCTGGAGGGACTGTGGGGAAAAAGGAATATTTCTCCACTGCTGGTGAGAAAGAAGACTGGTACAACCACTGTGGAAATCAGTATAGATTCCTCAAAAAGCTAGGATTAGAAATCCATTTAACTCAGCTATCACCCTTTTGGTTATCTTCCTAGAAGAATTAAAAACATCATACCATAGTGATATATGTGTATCCATATTTATAGAAACACAATTTATAATAGCTAAATCTTGTAAACAACCCAAATGCTCACCAACTGAGGAATGGATGAAAAAGATGTGGTATTTTTATATAATGGCATATTACTCAGTCATAAAGAATGATAAACTTAATACTTTTATAGGTAAGTGAATGCAACTAGAGACCAAAATCATAAGTGAAATAAATCAGACTCACATGTGTAAACATATTGTCTCCTTCGTGTGAGAAACTGAAAGAGTAAATAAGATCTGAAATGAACAATGGATATTGTAAAATGGGAGAAACTGTTGAAAAAGAAAAAGGAAGTAGGATGAGGGGGAAAGGGAAACAGAATGAAAGGAAAAGGGAGAAAAATGCAAGTTAGATATACTGGTAGTATATCTTAATTCATAAAAAAGAAGGTTAGTGCTAATACCTATTGGAGAATTTTTATGCCCATATATTATATTCTAACTACTTTGAGGATGACAATATTCAATATATTAACTCTTGTTATTCTATTATTATTATTGTTGTTGTGGTTGTTGTTGTTGTTATTATTATTATATGAAATTGTTTTACCTTTTTTCCATAAAATAAAAAAAAATTTCTGTGGGGGAACACTAACAAATATAAAGTTTCTCTCATCCTTCCAACCTGGCAAACTTCAAGGTTTAGACTATATTGTCTGTATTCTGGGTGATAAGTATGCTGAATTTTATTCCTACAATGCACAACTTTCTTCTCTACTGAGCACATAATATTTATTTATTTTAAATCTAGCCAGTTGCCAGACTTCTGTTCTCAGCATGGCTGACTAAAATTAAGAGTTCATGCAGAGTGTGTCTCTCCCATCCAGACTAGCCTCTAGCATTCCTGCTGCTGCTTTTGAATTCTGATCTATCAAGAAAACTGAGTTTTTGCTCTCCCCATGTCTAGAGAGTACATATGCATATATGGCTACAATTACATTTGTCAATAAATCTTGGTTTGACAGTGAAAAAGTAGAAAGATTTGTACAGGTTGCTTTTGGAATAAAAATATGTTCTTAGACAGGAGATGTGGAAGATCTTGTTCCCTATATTTAATACTTAAATAAGAAGAGTTGGGAGTTCATATCTATAATTTCCATTACATCAAACTGCCCCTATTTTCATAGCAATATGGGTTGCTATGAAATAGCAATTGGATTACAGCAAAACAGGGGCTCAAATATCTCATGATATATTTGTGGCCAGAAGAGAGATATATGTATCAGCTTAGCTAGTTCTGCTAAGATTAAATTGCTAAGACTGGCAAATGAAGGGAGGGTATACTGAAAGTTAGTTTGACTCCTAGCTATTAAATGCAGCCACATCTCACTCTTAGTCATATACCATAAAATGTTCAGTCTCTAGTGCCTCAAATCAGGACAGTGATGGTGTGTTGATCTTACTGACCTAATGTACACATGAAAGAAAGGTGATTGTTCAACAGATGAGAGAAGCTGTGTCCAAAGTACCCTGTCCTGCCTATACTGGTTGTCTTTATCTAACAATTGAAGTTTTGTTGGGGATAAACACAAACACATCTATCTATGAAACACAGGCCCTGTCTGAGTGTTTAGGAGAGCCCTGAATTTTACAGCCAGCATTTCCTTACCTGTGGCATGTGCATCCATTCTTATAGCATCCCTGGTTTTCCTCTGCTGCTCTTACTTCTGAAAGGAGAGGAAATTACTTGTCAGACTGATGAATTTGGAAAGAGAAACTGAAAATTAATGACTTAGTCCCTTTCCATTCTTCCTCAGGACAGTATAACTATGCTAGGTGCACTTCCCAGCACCTTAATGCTATGGAGGCAGGCACCCATGCGGAGAGGTGCATGGCTGGTTACTGCCTTTCCGATGTGTGTTCAGTCTAACTCGGGGATGCTGTATTAAGAAATGCATGATTGCTGCATTTCTCCAAGCCAACTTTTATCAGTAATTATACTGAAATATACATATAAATTGTGTAACTGACACTAAATTGCTTTACTAAAGTAGCATTACTTACTAGAACTCTTCAGACTCCAATGCCAAACTCTGAGGCTCAAGGCAGGGGGACTGGAATTCACTATGTCATGGGTAATAATCTTCCTCTTACCAAGGTCTCATAGGTGTTCCTACCCATGTCTTGCTGCTATGGTAAGTAAAGCTTAGTCATGTGCCTAAAACCGCCAATAACAAGCTGTGAGTCACACTTTAACTCAGGTCTACCTGCTGCAGAAATTTTCCATCTCCTGCATTAGGCCATCCCATTGCCTTCTATAGACAGTGTAGAGCAGAGGTGGTGAACCGATGGCCTACATGCCACAGTGGCTATGTGTATCACTGAAAGTTCCAAAAGTTTCACCATCACTAGTGTAGAGTCCTCATCCTTCAGGAGCTCTGACTTAGTCAAGGACCAGTCCAATTCTTAGGTACCCCAAATATTTCCTACTTTCTAATCTGCCTCCTAAATGTCTGATATTTCTGGAATATTCCTAGGAATGATCTTGGCTCTGTATTTTTATAGAAACTATACTACATATCTTCTTCTAGCTCCACATAGCATAATACACACTGTAATACTTCTAAATGTACTACAGAAGAGGTCTTGCAATGTAAAAGAAACTATTTTGTAAGGCAAAGTACTCTTCAGTGACTTATGTTTTTATAAACTTAGGCTTTTTTGGTTTTGTTTTGGTTATTTTGAGACAGGGTTCTGCTATGCAGTTCAGGCTGGCCTTGAACTCACTTGGTAGCCCAGCCTGGCCTCAAACTTGCAGTGATCCTCCTGCCTCAGCTGCCTGAGTGATAGAATTATAGGTGTGTACCACCATGCCCAGCTAAACTTTGGCATTTAAACGACGGATTTCTTTTTTTTTTTTTTGTACCAGGGATCAAACTCATAACCTTGTGCTTGCCAGGCAGGTGCTTATGCCACTGAGCTAAATCCCTGGCCCTTGGATTTTTTTTTCATTATAGCATATCAATTTTGTAACTGTTTTTACCACAGAACTACTTTTTAAACATTGACATGCAAAACTAAAGAGAATTACACTTTTTTTCTTAAAACTTTCAGAATTAGACTTGAATTAGATATTTGAAAAGGTCACAGCCAGCATTTTAAAAATTCTATTTATCAAAAAAATCTATTTATCAATTTCTTGGCTTTACAAAGCAGTTGACAGTTGTCAAAACATTTTAGCATGCATTCTTGAATTAAATCCTGACAGTAGCTTCAACTGAGTGGGGAGCAATTATTATCACCTCATAATAAGAAACATGCCTCTATGATATAAGCCATTCTGCAATGCCTGGCTTCACATGCTGAGCAGAGCCTAGAACCCAGGTGCTAAGACACATTTCCTGAATTTAGGTCTATGCTGAGACAGACTTCCCTTCAGCAGTCAGGGAAATGTGGCTCTGGCAGCATGTAGCACCTGTCATCAAGTTAGATACTGAAATTAGTCAGTACTAATACTGACTTAGATACTGAAATTAGTCAAGATTGCTAAGACAGTCTTCTCTAGGAAGAAAAAGGGAAGAGGAAGTTCACAGTGAAAACAGGCTGCTATGGCTTGTGTCTGGATGTCCCCCAAAGGCTTCATGCAGTCACAGAGGCAAGCTTCCAGATGGTGATTGATTCACGGTCCAATGCTGGGCTTATGGGTGTGAATGCTATACCCACTGTGGGGCGAGTAGCCTACAAACAATATAAGGAATGGAAAGAGGCTTGCACTCCCTCTCTCTTGTTCTCTCTCCTCCCCTTTTTTGTTGCTTTTGCTGTCTTCAGCCACCATGAACTGCTGCCCTCTGCCATGTGCCACTGTGCCTTGGAGCCAGCCGAGTAAGAACTAAAACTTCCACAAACTGTGAGCTAAATAAACCTTTTCTCTCTTGATTTTGGGCATTGGGTGTTTTGTCCCAGTGATGAGAGAAAAGCAACCAACACACAGGCTAAGAACAGAAATATAAAAGATTTGGGCTGGCATGCAGCATTATCAAGGGCCTAGAATTTGTACCACCTATTCATGTCCTGATGTCTCCCACTGCTATGCACACCTGTCACTGATCCTATACACAGGGCTCCATGTGGTTTGGCTTGGCTCGGGGTTTTTTGTTTTGCTTTGCTTTGCTTTGCTTTGCTTTGCTTTGGAGATAGGGTCTCACTACGTAGTTCCACCTGGCCTTGAACTCACTATGTAGCCCAGGCTAACCTTAAATTCATAGTCATCCTCCTGCCTTGACTCCCAAGTGTTGGGATTACAGGTGTGCACTACCACACTCAGCTCTGTGTGTATCTTCTTCACAATGCAGTTCCACACCAATCTATAGAGAGAGAAGAGGGAGGGAGGGAAGAGTCAAAGTCACTTGGGTCATGCCAAGTAAGAACCATTTGAGAAATCCAGGGCTCTGAACAGGAAATACAGTGAGTGTTGGGGAGTCAGTTCAGGGCTATTAAGATTTCTTTTCTTCTGTGTCCCTCAAAGCAGCTGAATGGGTGCTGGAATGGTTGATTATGGCATCTTTCAGGTAGCACAAAAGTCCAGGTTCAGACTAAGATAACAGGCCTGGCTGTGCACCTGATTATATTTGGGAGTCATTGTTTTCTCAAGCATAGCTACAACTAGGATGAAGCTTATTATGTATAAATAGAAAATTCATCAACTAGACCTTCATAATTACAGTGAAATATATGTTTAAAATGTAAAGGTTAAAGATATGTGGGAGACAATATGGTACATGTAACTCACTCCGAAAGCTACACGTTTTTGTAGAGGTTTATACTTAAAATTCCTTTTTAAAATGTCTTTGAACAAGTTTCCAGTATCCCTATTAAACAGCAAGCATTTTTAAATTTAACTGAATATTATATATAATAATTTAATACTATACATCCAGAAAAGTGCCCAGATCATAAAGGTACATCAGCTTGAGGAATTTTTACATAGTGAACACAGCTGTGTGAATAATGCTCAGATTAGGAAAGAGACTATGACCTTTGTTCCAAAAGGTGCTGTAGCCACTGACACCTCTCTTATCACTCATTTTGTGGGTGAAAATTTGAGAGGTCCAAGAGTTGCAACAATTTCTCGGAGATCACACAATTCTCCAGCCTTCCAGACCCAATGTTCCTTGTTCCCAGTTGTATGCCCCGTATTGTCTGCTGCATTTTCCTTCTATCTCCTGGAGAAAAGATTAGTCTGTACCCCACCATTGCTCCTGTCCACTTAACACTGAAAGGCAGCTGCAATGATCAACTTGAATATGGATGCCCTAATCTGACTTTTTATAAGGACATCTCAGGCAGTAACACAGTACACTATTAGTTGTTGCCTATCTACCCTTTGTTATGAGCAGGATCATACTGCAAAAATCAAAGTTTTTAACAATATTCAGCCCTATGTCAGACAGCTAAATAATTACAATCATCTCATCATTGAAATAAAACATATTGCAAATTTCTGAATCTTGGTGAAATAGCTCAAATATTATGTAAAGGGAAGAAACTTGCAAGCAATTAGCTTCAAGAGTAATGTAAAAACAGTATAATTCTGGTAGCTACCAGATAATGAAGTTAGTAGTCTCTGTTAAGAAATTATGCATTTTTCCAGAAAGTTAATGCAAATGAATTTTTTGCCTCTCTTCAGTAATCTCAAGTAAGCTTCCCTTAAAAAGTTCATGTTACTCTCTACTTTCTCCATGTCTCAGGGAAGAAGCACACACTGCTGACTTTTCAACAGTATCACAACTTACAAGTATTTTATGTAGAGTAAGGATGGTCCAAAAACTGCTATGAAAAACAAAAAAATTAATATAAAGCAACTCTGATTCTGACCTCAGTATTTTAGTACACAGATAAGAATTTATCTAAACCTTGTTTAAAAAAAAAAGAAATAGTAGATATTGTTAACATAATTCATACAGCTGCAGAAAACTAGCCTACAATAGCTGGAGACTATTAAGTTTATGCAGAAAAAAATCATCCCTAAAGGAAAAGCAAAAGCTTCATTTCTATTAATGTCGGCATTAGAGAGCAACTAGAAAATAAAGTAAAAACAACTTCTGAATGAGGTAATATAGAAACACTATTCTTACTATTGCACTGAATTATTCAAAAATATAATGAAATTCCAGGAAACATCAGATGCTGAAGGTACATGAAGATAATTTTGTTTTTATAACCAATTTCAGGCAGATAAATACTAGAATCCTTTCCAATTTCTCCCCTATGAAACTGAAGTGTCACCAAGATTTACAGCCCCCTCAAGTTCCCTTTTCAGAGGAACATTCATTTACATAAACAGATAATCCTAGATAAAAATTTCCATTAGACAAAGGTGAAATGGATCAATTTTCTCTGCCAAGACAAATCTTAAATCTTGAACAGATAGGGTCATTATTACACCAGCCCCATTTCAGAAATAATGTATTTTTAAAAAAATCAGCCGATAGCAGCCATTTCCAGCTTTCCAATTATCTTTAAGAAAAGCTTATTCTGTGGACAATAAAGCACATTACTGCACAATATGATACAGTCCATAAAGATCACAATGTTTTATGAAAGGTTAAAGAAAGCTCAGCACATTTAGGGGAATGTCATAACCCGCAAAGTCTTTCAAGACTTGGCTGAAGCCGAGGGCATGCTGTGCAAATACTGAGAGACAATTCAGTCTTCCTCTTTCGGTATCCAAACAGTAAAGGAGAAAGCGTATGCCAGGGTGACTCTACTATGAATCCTGTGATTCCAGCAGATAAGATGGGGGAGGAAATCAAATCACAAAAAATAGCTCCCTGTTTTGGAAGCAGCCGAGTTTACTCACAAGACCTATATATTGACAAGAAGGTGACTATTTCCTTGGTACCTGGTGGCCAGTTTCTTGTTTCCTCTTCAAGCAACTTTTTCATGCTATGCCATTAATATTAATAAAACTACAGAGAACTAAGAAAATGCCTTTCTTTGTGAGATGCTTTAGTAATTTTAAAGGACTAAGGATCAAGAAATGTATGCAATATACTCACTGTTATAGTTAAGCAAAGGCAGTCAAAATTCTTGGAAGTCTGACATAAATGGCTTCA
>PVJX010048788.1:0-11338 GCA_004027295.1 Dolichotis patagonum
ATGTGAGATTTTTAATAGAGTGGTTTTGTAGTTATCATGATAGAGTTTATTAGTTTTCTCAAGTATAAAGTTAGGGGTACCTGACAAGAGAGACATAGGAAAAGTAGACATCTAGATAGAATGTAAAAAGCTTAAAATAATTGTCTGAAGGACATTCTTAGACAATGTGAGTTTCACCTTTGAGGATGAAGATGAATAGTCCTTTTGGAGGATTCTAGCTTATGATTTTCACTCTTGATTTCTCTTTTTTTCTTAATATTCAATGTGCAGTTGTTGCTTAATTAAAAAGAAGTGGGAATGAAAATTTAAAATAATTTTTTTCTCAAGACACAGAAAATCCACATCGTTAATTTATAGAACTTTATTCTTTGAAAGCTGGAATAGCTCAGTTTTTACTGGGCAAAATTAAAGTCATAGCCCTAGAAATGTAAGAAAATTTCAAATTCCTGCTACAATAATTTTATAGAGATAAGTAGTTTAATTAAAATGTCTATAACAGTTAGGAAGTAGGGTTCACAAGGGTACAGTGCTTCTCAGGGTTTGATGAAGATAAGGCAGCCTGTAGTGTATGATTGTGTATGTGTGTATGTAGGTGGCTTGTGTCTAGATGTCCCCTAGAAGCCTCATGTCATAGGTGGGGCTTTTTCACAGGTGGTGGTTGGACCTAGAGTATATGATGCTGGAATTGATTCTTGGTGCAACGCTGGGAGCAAAGGCACTAGGATTAAGGGTGTGAGTGCTACCCGCCCTAGTAGTCTGGATAAGATAAAAAGGGCAGCCAGCATCTCCCGAGATCCACGCCATGCTGGAATTTAGGCCGCTGGGAAACCAAGCAACCTGATTGCCTCCCTGGTAAGCAGCCTTGAGCCTACTGCACAGGCTGAGAATCAAACATCCCCCTGCCCCGCCCCACCCCATTAGCAAATGGGAGCCAGAGGTCTGAGCATCTCTTGGGAGGTTGACCATATGCAATATAGCAAATAAGGGGGATTTCCTTCAAGGCAAATATTGTTATCACTGTTTTGCTTTGTTCTGATTAATTGTATTGCTCTATTCAATATTCTGTTTTGATAAGTTCTATAATGTTCTGTATTTAGTTTGATTTTGCTATACCTGATTGAAAGAACAACTATTGTGAAGATAACGAGATATACCATGGTACCTATTACTGTTATCCCAGGAACCTGTTGTGACGTTTTGTATCAGTTTCACTGCACTATCTCAACTGGCTTTGTTCTGTCTTGTTCTGTTGTATTTCACTACCTTCAAAATAATAAAATTTTTTTTTAAAGATAAAAAGGGCAGAAAGATGTAGTTAAGGTCCCTTGTTATTTTTGCTACTTTCCACCTGCCATGAACTGTTGCTTCTCTGCCCTGGAGCCAGCCAAATATGGACTGAAACTTCTATGAACTATAAGCCAAATAACCTTTGCTCTTTAATTTTGGGTGTCGAGTATTTTGTCTCAGTAAAGTAACTAAGACAGTATGTATAACTAGTATCAGCTCTCTAGGACCAAAGTGTTTCTGTGTCTTGCAGTGTGACCTCCTTAATATATTTACGTATGTAGCTCCCTGATGTTTGTGTGCCTGTTACTTACTGCTGGCCTCAGAAAAAAAAGTGAAGCTGTCTTGGAAGAGCTCACTCAAGTTTGTGAACTGAATTAAATATCAGCTTTTTGTCAGATGAACTGGGCCGGGATCAGAGAATAGAGATTCCTAACAGAGAATCCACCAGACAAGGAAATGAATAGTTGTGTGTGTCCTGAGATGACCAGCTTCTTCTGCCCAGACCAGGAAATACTGTTTTGCTAGAGTCTTTCCATGGTGTCAGGGAATGGTGACTGAGGACTCTTTAAGTTCTAGTTTTGGCAAGTCTTAATGGAAAGAGAAGAAAGATCTCCAAAGAACTTAGGTCCTTATACTGAATGCCAGCCTCCTTCCAGAGGGAAATGTTCTTCATCAGTCCATGTGATGGAAGTTTTTCATGTCCCTTTTAGAGTTCTGAGCAATAATCCTCTATTTTCTTTAAAATAAGACCAGCTCTGTACTTTCCACCCATACTGAAAATAAATTTTAAGTGTATCAAACTAATTTATTTTAGATTACAGCATTCTTCTTTGTAGGGTTTAAAAAAAAAATGATGCTGCACAGTATAAAGTATAATGATAATGTAAGTGACAGACTATATATCAGATATAGTTGTGTATATAATACAGAGTTGTTCTTAAAACTTTACACTCTTAAAAACAAAAACAAACAAATGAAAGAAAAAAAAACCCAAACCTTTACACCTTTAAAAACTGAGGATCCCAAAGACTTTGTTGGGTGTTGAACCTAGGGCCTTTGCACTGAGCTACCTCCCTGTTTTTATTTTATTTATTTATTTTTTATTTTGAGACAGGGTCTTACTAAATTGTTAAATGCCCAGTTTGGGCTTGAACTTGTGATCCTCCTACTTCAGCCTCCCAGACTGCCATCATGCCTAGCTTCCAAAGGCCTTTGGTCTATTAGTTATCAGTGTTTTGCTATATTAGGAATTAAAAATAAGAATTTACAAATATTGATTGATATAAAATAATTAGACAATATGTTATTTAATAAACTAAGCAATTGAAAATACATATTAATTTCAGCTAGGCATGGTGGTGCATGCGTGTAATCCCAGCACTCGGGGGGCTGAGCCAGGAGGATCATGGCAAGTTCAAGACCAGCCTGATCTACAAAATGAGTTAAAGGCCAGCCTAAACTGCAGAGTGAGACCATGTCTTACAAAGACAAAAAACAAAAAACAAAAAAACCCAACCCTTCATTATATTTGTGTGTGTGTGTGTGTGTGTGTGTGTGTGTGTGAAAATAAGTCCATTACTTGGTCACGTGGCATTTTTCATAAAAACTATTTTTTTTTTTTTTTTGGTACCAGGGATCGAACTCACGACCTCACGCTTGCCAGGCAGGCACTTAAGCCACTGAGCTAAATCCCCGGCCCACTAACTGTATTTTCCAGAACAAGGAAAGAGTTAATGGTAAGAAAGGCAATACATGTATATGAGTATAAATTTAAAAATTTTACTAATATATATATAAATAAATATATATAAATAAATAAATATATATATATATATATATATATATATATATATATATATATATATATATTTGGTACTGGGGACCTTCACACTGCATTACTTCCCTACTTTAAAAAATATATATATATATATATTTTTTAAATTTTTAAATTTTGAGACAGCATCTTGCTAAATTACTGAAGCTGAGCTCATATTTGAGATCTTCCTGCTTCAGCCTCCTAGAGTGCTGGGATTACATACATATGCCACTGTCCCTGCTGTATTTTTGCAGATCACTTTGATGTCTGGCTTCATTAAAAACAACTGAGTTCTCATGTATGCTTTTTTTTCTTTTTTTCTTTTATTTTAAAAGGGAGTAAAATTAAACACAACAAAACAGAACAGAATGGGACATAAGAAAGCATAAATTTCAAAGCAAGACAACCAGAGCTCTTCACTATCTGTCATATTGTCTCTTGTTTTCTTCCAAATGGTTGTCCTTATCTTTGCATATGGGGAGCTCATACTAAATAACATAGTCAATCTTTTCACAGGATGTGTAGTTCACTGGCTCCCACTTGCTAGGCAGGGGGGAGGGGGAAGGGGGACACGGGATGGGAGACAGGATGACATGGGATGTCTGATTCTCAGCCCACACGCAGGCAGGATCACAGTTGCCTACTAGAGACGGGAAGAGTTCCTTGTTCTCCTGGCACCCCAAGCGAACCATACGGTGCAGGTCCCGATGTGCCAGGGTCTCTCTCCTTCGGGCTGCCAAAAGTTGGCCACACTCTCAGCTGCCCCCCAGAGAGAGGAGGAGTTCCTTGTTCTCCCGGCACCCCTAGTCAACTGCACAGTGCAGGTCCCCATGTGCCAGGGTCTCTCTCCTTCAGGCTGCCGAAAGTGCCACACTCAGCTGCCCCCCAGAGAGAGGAGGAGTTCCTTATTCTCCCGGCAGCCCGAGTTAACCGCATGGTGCAGGTCCCAGTGCGCCAGGGTCTCTCTCCTTCAGGCTGCCGAAAGTCTGCCACACTCTCAGCTGCCCCCCAGAGAGGGGAGGAGTTCCTTGTTCTCCCAGCACCCCGAGTCAACCGCACTGTGCAGGTCATGAAGTGCCAGGGTCTGTCTCCTTCAGGCAGCTGAAAGTCTGCCACACTCTGAGTTGCCCCCCAGAGAGGGGAAGAGCTCCTTGTTCTCCCAGCACCCCCGGAGTCAACCGGATGGTGCAGGTCCTGAGGCGCCAGGGTCTCTCTCCTGCAGGCACCCTAAAGTCCGCCATACTCACCTGCTATTTCTTTCTGATGAATTGACCATTCCATTTCCAAAGTTCTGAAATGGCCAACAGACCACAGAAAGAATTCTCTTTAGGCTCCTGTTTGAAACCAGCAGGTACAGCGATCCTGCTTCAGGGCCATTCATGTATGCTTTTGCATTCATTCTGGTTCATTGCCATACATCATATATCTGCTAGAAAACATTGTATGCTTCTGAGACAATGGGAAGAAAACAGGCAAAAATCATTGTATTATAGGTTGAATATCTCTTATATGAAATGCTTTGCTTGGGACCAGAATTATTTTTATATGTTTTTGGATTTTTGGATATTTTCATATATAGTATGTAGTATCTTGGCAGTGAAATGCAAGTCATGGCACAAAATTCATTCCTATTTCATATACACCTTATCCACATAACCTGAAGGTAATTTTATACATTACTTTACATGAGTTTTTATATGAAACAGTTTCATGATGTGGAATTTTCTACTTCTGGCATTATGTCAGTGCTCAAAAAGTTTCATATTTTGGAGCATTTTAGTTTTTCAGATTAGGAATGTTTAATCTGTGTCATGAAAGAACTTTTGATTTCAACTGACCACCAAATGGATACATTTTGAGACTACTGTTCCTACATTTTTTATATGTAGGAAAAGAGAAACACAAAAATTGTTACCATTGGGTACAGCAGATGTTTCCTTGTGTTCATTCAGTACAGGCTGTTTAGCCTAATTAAGCAGAATAACATCAAGACTCCAGAATTGAAGTGGGTGGTATAGCCCAAACCTCCAAGCCCTGAAGTGGGAGTTACTCCCAGTTCATGAACTTTTAAAGAGTGATTGCTGTTCAGTGTTTTTGTAGGATATTGCTAACTGGGAGAGAAAAATTCAGCCAGACCTCTGGAAAAGAATAATCAAAGAATTTTACATATAAAAATGATCTTTGAAGATAATAATTGAGTCATAGAATATAAGGCTTTCACAGGGTATAGTGGCACATTTGTTTTAATCCCAGCTACATGGGAAGCTGAGGCAGGAGGACCACAAGTTCAAGGCTATCTCATACAGTTAGTTAATTCATTAATTAATTTATTTATACAGGTGTGCACCACCTCATCCAGCCTACCACATACAATTTAACTAGACCCTGTCTTAAAATAAAAACAAAAAGGACTGAGGATATAGTTGATGATAGAGCCATTACCTAGCATGTGTGAGCCCCTGGGCTCATTCCCCTCTACCCACCTTTCCACATACACAAGAAAAATAATTTAAGACTTTCAGATTTCAAAAGTACCTGAGAGGCCATTTAATCCAAACCTTAAACTTTATGATAATTACATCTAGTATTTGTAAAAACAGCTTTACATAGAGTCAGTTTTTGTCTCTTTCTTACTTTTTTTTCGTCATTTTGATCTTTATTATTTTTAATGCTTTTTAATAGTAGATATTGCCAACCATGAACTCCATTACCTACCTTCGCCCATGAGTTTGTGGCCATTTGTTGCATGTATAACTCTTAAGTATTCTACTATACTCCCTGAATTATTGGATGTCAACTCAAGAATTCTATAATTTTGTCTTTAACATACAACTGTATGTGTGGGTTGATAATTGGTGGTTAGGGCTGGGGATTTAGCTCAGTGGCTTAAGCACCTTCCTTGCAAGCATGAGGTCATGAGTTCGATCCCCAGTACCAAAAAAAAAAAAAAATTGGTGGTCAACTTATAATACCAACTGAACTGAATCAGCGTGGTGCTGAACATGGATGACCTGTTTACCTGAGGATTGTTGCCAAGATAAAAAGGGGAATTTGGGAGGAAGAGTGGAATGTTGTTGTTTTTGTTCTACTGCTGTAAGTTATCCTGAAGAAGCTTGCTGAGCTTCTTTCCTGGTATGAAGTTGGATATTCTCATTGTCAGAGAAGCTCAGGACCTTATTGTTGCTAGGAATGGCTGAGTTTCACTTTGAAGGAGCTCTGGTCCTTACCTTGAGCATCACTTCCTGGCTCCAGAGAAGATGTGTGCTGTTCAGTCTCCAGGAGAAGCTTTTCACACTGGCTTCCTGATATGAACTCGGCTATTCTCATCATCAGAGGAGCTGAGGACCTCACTGTCACTGAGGATGGCTGTGATACTTCTTGGAGGTTCTTACTTTGAGCATTGCTTTCTGGCTCCAGTGCAGAACCCTCAGCCTACTGGCACAGATGCTTTATCCCACCGGCACAGGCTTTCTAGCCTCTACCCCTGACCTTGGGACTTCTCAGCGCAGATCTGTGAAACAGACTTGCATGAGTCATTGTTGTGGGCTCTGAGTCTCCAGTTGGATTCATGGGAGGCGCTGTCATGGGCTCCAAGTCTTCAGCTGAACTCATGCAGGACATTGCTCTAAGATCTGGGTCCTCAGCTGAATTTTTTTGCATCTTAGTGTGTGGACAGATTTCCTGCACTTACTGAATTTAACTGTTTGGGTGACTATTATAAAATAATTCTATAAATTATGTATCTTGTATTGTCTTGTTCTTCTTGCAATCCCTGACTACAAGGACTTAAATGATTGTATCAGGATATGGTGGTGGGTGTGTGTAGTCCAACCTGCTCAAGGTACTGAGGCAGGGGACTTGATAGTTTGAAACCAGCCTGAGCAATATAAATAACATAGCAAAACCCTGCCCCCAAATAAATAACTTCAATTCCGTTATTGTAATTAAAAATTACTCCCCTATACACACCTCAGTTTTTTTTCAAATCAATTTTATTCAAATGTAAAAAGAAGAAGAAAAAACTACAACAAAATTTCAAAGCACATCAATCAGGGGGTAACAATGATACATACATTGTGCATTGTTATCTCCAAATCATTCACCCAGAGCATAAGACATTTACCTTCAACTGTCTGAACAATATCAGTACAGATCTGTCTTCATTGAACTTAGAGAAATTAGTAGTGTAACTATCTTAACTATTTTTTAGGTACATGTACATACACATAGACGTTTTTTCTTTCAGCTTGTCACCTAATGAAACAATATGATATTTATACATGTGTGTCTTGTTTCACTAATGAGTATGTTCTCAAGGTGCATCCATTTACCTATAAAAATGTCCAGTTTATCATCCTTTATGGCTGAGTAGTACTCCATTGTATAAAAATACCACATCTTTTTTATCCATTCCTCAGTCAATGGCCATTTAGGTTGTTTCCGAAATCTGGCTATTACAAATTGTGATGCTATAAACATAGGTGCACATATATCACTGTATTATGTTTTTAATTTTTTTGGGAAGATACTCAGAAGAGGAATAGCTGGGTCAAATGGGACCTCCAAATCCTACTTTTTGGAGGAATCTACACACTGATTTCCACAGTAGTTGCACCAGTGTGTACTCCTACCAATAGTGGAGCAGGGTTCGTTTTTCTCCACAGCCCCTTCAGCATTTGTTATTGGTTGATTTCTTGATATTAGCCCTTTTTTCTGGGGTGAGATGGCATCTCAGTGTTGTTTTAATTTGTATCTCTCAATGACCAGTGATGTTGAACATTTTTCTTGCTGTTTGTATTTCTTCATCTGATAAGTATGTATTCATCTCAGATGCCCATTTTTGGATTGGGTCTTTAAGTCTGGGAGGATTGATTTTTTTTTTTCTTTATATGTTCTTGATAGTAATCCTTTGTCTGAGGAACAGCTGGCAAACAATTTCTCCCACGTTGTGGGTTGTCTTGTCACTCTGTTGGTGGTTCCTCTTGCTGTATAAAAGCTTTTCAGGAGGGTGAGATCCCATTTGTTGATTCTTTGCCATAGTTCTTGTGTAACCTGGATTTCGTTCATAAAGTTTCTGCCTACACAAATGTCTTCAAGAGTTTTACCTACTCTATCTTCCAGCAGATTTAATCTTTTTTTTTTTTTTTTTTTTTTTGGTACTGGGGATCAAACTCACAACCTCGCGCTTGCTAGGCAGGCATTTATGCTGCTGAGCTAAATCCCAGCCCCTCTTCCAGCAGATTTAATGTTTCTGTTTTATATTAAGATCTTTGATCCATTCTGATTTTAGCTTAGTACATAGTGAAAGAGATGGGTCTAATTTTAATCTTCAGCATGTGTAGAGCCAGTTTTTCCAGCACCATTTATTAAAGAGGCTATCTTTCTATGTATGTGTTTGGCATCTTTGTCAAAGATAAGGTGGTTTAGTGTGTCTGCAATGGTTTCTGCATTTTTTAATCTATTCCATTGATCTTCAGGTCTGTTTTTTTGCCAATACAACATTGTTTTTTATTACAAAAGCTTATAGTATAATTTCAAGTCAGGAATTGTACACACCCCAGTTTTTAAAGACAGGGTCTTAATTCATCGTCCAGGCTGACCTTGAACTTGCTATGTAGCCCAGGCTGGCCTCCAAATCACAATCATCTTGGCTTAGCCTCCTGAGTCCTGGAATTACAGGCATGTCCCACCACTCCTGGCTTAATGGTAACTTTTTAAAACCATCAAAAGCACAGTGTTAAGGCTGGCATAAGTATCCATGCCTATAACCCCAGCACTTGGGAAACTGAGAAGGATCACTTAAATACACGATTTTGAGACCAGTCTTACCAATATAGCAAGATCTCACCTCAAAAATAAATTCTGTTCACATTTCTTTGAGGTGTAATTCATAAATGTACATTTCAACACTATCTGAATCAGGAGCACAAGTAAATTTTAGAGAGAAGTTGGTTTATTTTTCTCGGTATTCTCACAGTTTTTGTTGTAGAAACTGAGTCATTTGTCTTGAAGTTTATGAATCTGAATTTTAAAGATTGCATCTCTGTAGTATTTTGAAATATGTTTCTTTGTCTTTTGCAGTTCTTGTAAATTGGTACTTATATTTAGAAGTTTGCTCAGATTTCTTATATTAGAAGGTACATAGTAGGGCTGGGGATAGAGCTCAGTGGCATAAGTGCCTGCCTGGTAAGGGCAAGGTCCTGAGTTCAATTTCCATTTTCCACTCAAAAAAGAAGGTACATAGTGTCTGCTTGCGTTTCTTTATGTGGTGTCAGTATCTATTGATCTTTGCTTACGTCCATTAAATCATAAGGGCTACAAAATGGAGATATCCAATTATATGATTCTTTTGTCACTTATTAGCTGGAATGTTTTTATAAAGAAGCTTCCTGTATGACTATTTGAATATCCAATGATATAGTTCATATAGGAAAGTCATGATCTTTTTACTTACCTGTTCTCAAAATAATGAATTTGTTTACTAGCATTTTCTCATAGTGACCACTTAGCTTCTGGGTTTTTGTTTGTTTTTGTTTGGGAAGATGTTTGATATTATTATGAACTTCTGGATTTAAATATTTTCAACCCATTTCTGTTATTATACTTTATTCCTTTTAAAATAATTTTATGTATTTTTTTTGTAATAGGCAAGCTTGAATATAAGGGCAATGCCTAGTTCATGGTTTCTAATGAATATTTATCAATGGAGTGAATTGATATTCCATGTAACCTTTAAAATGTGAGTGTATTTTGGATGCACGACAGAGGAACAATATAAAAAATGGCTTTTCTGCTTGATCTGAAAAAAGACAGTATAACAGTGGAACATGGTCAGTGTAGATGTAAAAGAAAAAGGTGCTGTTAAAAAACTGAATGGATCAGGGATATAGCTCAGTGGCAAAGTGCTTACCTGGCAAATGTGAGGTTGTGAGTTCGATCCCTGAACAAAAAGCAAAAAACTGAATGTTAATTGGATGTTTTGGCCTAAGCCTGCAAAGATAGCTTCTCAACTGAGGCAGAAAGATTCACTGGGCCCAGAAGTTTGAGATCATTCCAGGCAACATAGCAAACAAGAAAAAGAAAAAAAAAGTGGATGTTAATTGCTATTCTTGAATAGATATGTAAGTTTTTTTTTACTTTTATTGTTTCCAGTGGATCTTTCATTATATTTTTGTCCAAAAGAGTCAGAGTCCTTGTCTTTTCCTTTCTTTCTTTCCTTCTTTCTTTGTTTCTTTCTTTATTTTTTGGTCTTTTTGAGACATGGGCTCGCTATGCAGTTCAGGTTGGCCTTCAACTCACTTTGGTAGCCCAGGCTGGCCACAAACTCACAGTGATCCTCCTGCCTCAGCCTCCCAAGTGCTGGGATTACAGGTGTGTGCCACCACACCTGGCTTTACTTCTCTGTCTCTATTTATCACTTAAAGCTTCCTAGACCTTCCTTCAGGTTCATTTCTTCCTTGGTATAACTGCAGTGAACATTCATATTCATGACAGATGTGTTCCCCTGTGAGCTCGTCTATTTATTTCATAACCCCTAATATTTTTGTAGGTTACTAAGACAAAACTACTGTAACTTTAAATGTCCACAATATGCTAGGCACTTTTCTGGATGCTTCTGCATGTATTATATGTGCCATTTGTTCTTATCACCACCTTGTAAAATTGGATTACCATTGTCTCCATGTTATAGGTGAAATATTTAAGGCATATGTATTAAGGAACTTGCCCAAGGTCACACAACTAGTGAATGTTGGGACCAGAATTGAAATCATAAAGTTGTTCTTCAGAGCCTGTGCTGTTAAACATTACCTTATAACTTTATCATAGACTTTTTAAAAGATAGGAGATAGTGGTATTCATAAAAGATTTTACAGTCATATGAACTATAAAATTTAGTGTCACAAAATCTGTCATTTGGCTAAGCCAGTTTTATTTGTTGTTTGTTTTGCCACACAGGGCTGAACACAGGGTCTCACTCATGCTAAGCAAGCCTTCTACCACTGAGCCACACCCCCAGCTCCAAAACTTTCTTCTTCTTTTTTTTTTTTTTTATTTGAAAGAGAATAAAACAAAAGGGGGCAGTACAGAGCAGATCAGAACAGGACAACATAGGCAACACAGTACTTTACATTAAGTCAACTGGACATCAACAGTATCTAACACCATATCTCTTACTCTGCTATAGTTGAGCATAGTTTCAAATACAATAATATCAAACATAACACAATAGTATTA
>PVJX010048789.1:0-11343 GCA_004027295.1 Dolichotis patagonum
AGCTGAAGACCACAGGTTGTGTTTGTTGCTACAAAAGGGAGACAGTGAAAGGCAAGGTTAGTCATTCTGGGGAACTATGGGAAAGATGGTGTCAGATGGCAGTGCAAACCACTGTGGTAACCTCCAGAAGTAATTGGAGACATCTGGCTTGATGAAAAGAACTGAAGGATGGCAGGCATTCTGCATTTGGGACTGGGTTTTCCCAAAGGAAGATAAATGGAAAAAACATGTTTGCTTTAACTGCTGACTCATGGTACAAAGTTTTAATTCAGAGACTTTAACTGAAAATGCAGCAAGAATGTGAAAGATTTACATAGAAAATATTTTAGTATATTGGCAAGACACTAATTACAAAACCAGATGGTCATGGTAGAAAAATCAACCAAGAGGCATTTGTTTTTCATTTGCTTTCTTAGCATGAAACATTTTGCTTTACAAAGTTCATTATCGTCTAAATTATAAGCAACACCACTTTTCTATTATGATTAAAGAGTGATTATCTGGTGTTTTTGAATACATACACAAAAAACCCTAGAAATCATCACATCTGAAACCTGTCACAAGAAAACATTCTTATGATAGAAGCTTCACGACCAAGACAAGTTCTGTCTCCCCAGAGGCTGATCTAACGAGACTGTATTTCTCGGCTCTTGTTAACCATGACCACTATCTCAGTCAGTGGTCATTTGTTTGCAACAGAAGGTTGCAACATAACAGGCTGAAATTAGCTCAGTGAGGAAAGTTTATTATAAGGATACCAGAGACATTTGCTTTTGGAGAACCCATACACAGGGGGTACTATTGGGTATGAAATGCAATAATCCATCCTTCCATCTACTTCTGAAGGCACAAAGTACCCCCTTTTTTCTCCCTCTGCCTAGTTCTAATGTGATAAGCTCCATTGCTTTGTCAGGCAGTCTTATCTGAAATTAGCAGGCTAAACAATAAGCCTATCATTGCTGCCTGTTTGAGCTTACACCTATCATCTTCATTTTACCATTTCATCTGTTTTTATTCATCTTTCTTTCCTTTCTTGTTTTCTGTCTTTCCTTATATTAATCTAGAATCTAAAAAATCATTCCATTTCCTACTCCCTATTTGTTTGTTGTTTATACAGTCTTTTGTTATTCTTTTTGTGGTTACTACAGAGATTATAAACATGCATCCTTGACTTGTAGTTTACTATAAATTACTACCATAATACTTCTCAGACAATGAAAGAACCTTACATTTAAACCCATTACTATGGTCTGAATATTTATCTCCCTCTTTTATACATTCACATATTGAAATCCTCGCCTCCAAGGTGATGGCATTAGGAGGTGGAGCTCATGGGAGGAAATTAGGTCATAATGACAGCTCTTGTGAGTTGAATTAGTGTCCTTATAAAGGAAGTCTGAGCACATGGAACTGTCTCCAAAATAGACCACAAACTAGCCACTAAAGCATGCTTAAGTAAATGCAAAACAACTGAAAATTCACCATGTATATTATCAGAGCATGGTGCAATGAAACTAGAAATTAATGGCAAAAGAAACTGCAGGAATTATGCAAATGCATGGAAATTAAGCAATGCAGTTTTGAATAATCAGTGGGTCACAGAAGAAATTAAGGGAGAAATAAGGCAGTTCCTAGAATTAAATGATAATGATAGTATACCAGATACTAGAACTTATGAGACACAGTGAAAGAAGTCTCCTAATAGGGATGTTTATAGCTATGAATGCTCACTTCAAGAAAACAGCACAAGCCCAAATAAATAACCTAGTGATGTACCTCAGGGTCCTAGAGAAACAAGAACAATCTAAATCCAGAGCTAATACAAGAAAGGAAATTATAAAGATCAGATCAGGAATTAATAAAATAATGACTAAAAAAGCAGTACAAAGCATCAATGAATTGAAGACTTCGTTCTTTGAAAGAATAAACAAAAGAGGCAAACCTTTAGCCAAGCAGGCAAGAGAAAGATATAAAAGGGATATGTACAGGAAAGGAAGAAGTTAAAATATCATTATATTCAGATGGTATGATCTTTTACTGGCAAGACCCCCAAAAAGACTGAAAGACTCTTAGAATTAATAACTAAAGCAATGTATCAAAATATAAAATCAACACACAAAATCAATAGCATTCCTATACACCAAAATGGACTCACTAAGAAAGAAATCAGGACAACAATACCATTGTAGTAGCATCAAGAAATGTTACATACTTCGTAATTAACCTAACTAAGGAAGTGAAAGACCTCTACAATGAAAATTATGTCACTCTGAAAAAGGAGATTGAAGAGAACATCAGGAAATAGAGAGACATACCATATTCCTAGGTAGGCAGAACTAATATAGTCGGCATGGTTATACTTCCAAAATTGATACATAGGTTTAACACAATTTCAATGAAACTACAAACAGCATTCCTTATGATGTAAAGATTAAGAAATGATGCTGAGAAAATTTAATATCTACATGCAGAAGATTGAGTCTAGACACATATATGTCAATAAGTACTAAACTAAAATCAAAATGGATCAAAGACCTAAATGTTAAACAGAAGCACTTAATCTGCTGACAGATAAAACAGATACAACTCTTGAAGACATTGGTCTAGGCAAGGAAATTCTGAACAGAACACCAACAGTGCAAGAAATAATACCGAGGATCAACAAATGGGACCATGTCAAATTTAAAAACTTCTGCATATCAAAGAAAACAACCAACAGAGTGAAGAGACAACATACAGAATGGGAAAACTGTTTTGTCAGCTATTCCTTAAAATTGATGTCTAGAATACATAAATAATGCAAAAAAATTAGACCCCCCCCCAAAGAAGAGACCCAACCAAAAAAATGGGCAACTGAGATGAAGAGACATTTCTCAGGAGAAAAAAATTCAGATGGCTAATAAATACATGAAAAAAATGTTCAACTTCACAGTCATTGGAGAAATACAAATCAAAACAACACTGCGGTACCATCTTACGAAATAAAAATATCACTACATTGTTATGGTTTGTGTATGGATGTCCCCAAAAGCCTCATGCAGTCATAGGGGAGGGCTTCTAGAATTTGTGATTGATTTATAGTCCAATGCTGGGATAAAGGATCTGAGTGCTACACCCACCCTAGGGCAGGTAGCCTTCATATAATTTAAGGGCAGGAAAAGGATTATCTCTCTCTCTCTGCTCTTCTCTATTGTTCATTTTGCTGTTTTCTACCACTCCTCTGCCACACCACTCCACCTTGGAGCCAGCTGACTATGGACTGAAACTTCTGAAAACTATGAGCAAAATAAACTTTTTCTCCCTTAACTTGTTGGTGTTGGGTATTTGATGTCATCAATAGACAAAAGTAAGTCAGTCATCAAGAAATCAAATAATCACAAATGCTGGTGATGCTGGTGTGGCAAGGGAAAGAATCCTTCTGCATTGTTGGTGGAAATGCAAACTAGTGCAACCACTATGAAAATCAGTATGAAGATTGCTCAAAAAATAAAAATAGAAATTCCATTTGACCCAGCTATTGTCCTTCTAGGTATCTTCCCAAAAGAGTTGAAGACATCATACATCAAACATTATAGAACACATTCATACTTGTGTTTGTAGCAGCACGATTTACAATAGCTAAGTCTTGGAAAGAGGCTATATGGTCATCAACCAGTGAATGGATAAAGAAAATGTGGCATTTATATACAACAGTTTACTATTCTGCCACAAAGAAAGATAAACTTGAGGCATTTGAAGGAAAATGGGTGCAATGTCAAATGAAATAAATCAGACACAAATTTAAGTATCATCTGGTTCTCTTATATGAGAAACATAAAGTATAAATAAAGAATAAAATAAAAGATAACAGAAAGTAGGGAGATATTTTTCAAATAGAAAGGGGAACAAGAGATGGGGGTAGGATAAAGGAAAGGAAATGGTATTTAAAAAGAAAGAATTGAAGGAAAAATGGACATGGAGCTTTTACAAATAGAAAGAAGTACAAAAGTTAGTGGAACAGGGAGTGATGGGAAGGGAAGGGGACAAAAATGTTTTACGTACATGTGCCAACTCTCCATGATAAGTGTAATAATGATGCACTGAAAACATGCACCAATGAAAAGAAATTTTGAAAAGTAAAGGAGGCCTGAAAGGGATCCCCTTTCCCTTCTCTCAAGTGAAACCATAGTAAGAAGTGCTAGCTATGAAGCAAAACGTAGACATAGCACTCTCCAGACAGGAGATGTGCCTTAATCTTGGACTTCTCAGCTTCCAGAACTGTGAGAAACATATTTCTGTTGTTTATAAACCACCCAATTTGTGGTATTATGTTATAGCAGCCTAATATACTAGGACATCTACTTGCCCTTTATGGCTATTATTACGTGTTTTATTTCTGCATACTTTTAATCCCACAACACATTACTATTGTTGTTTTAAAAAGTCAATTTTCATTATCTTTCAACCACATGTTTACCAGTTCTGTTTCCCTACATTCTTTCCTATATTACCACATTTCCACCTAGTAGTATTTTCCTTCTGCTTAAATATCTTCTTTTAGCATTTTAAGGGGAAATATCTACTATAAATATGTCTTTGAAGTATTACTTTGTGATCTGTCTATAGGATTTCCTTCTAGTTGTGGCACTTTCTATTCTCAGATATACACAAATACATTTCAATGGTAGACCATCATAAGTTTTTATAGTTTACGATTTAAAGGTATATCTTTTATCTAAAACGGATGATTGAAAGTGTGCTTTACAACACAAGACCTATCACACGTCAGGTCTTGAAGGCCTATCCCATGCAAGGCAATGCGCTAGTCACTGGGAATATGAAATCACATGAGATGTGGTCTTGTTTCTCAGTGGCTCATGAACTAGTGGGAAGACAGGTCTACAATAGGATTATGCTTGGGATATTTTAGGAACCAAAGAAAGAAATTCAAATTAAAACTAAGAGCCAGGGGATGCATCCTAAGAGAAAATTCTTGGACTTTAAAGAAATAGAATTTATTAGACCCATGTATCAGTAAACAGAAAAGAGGGCACGGGGTGGGAAGCAGGGTGGTGGGGTGAGAGAAAAAGAGATAAATCAACATGACTGCTAGCTTTCTAGTGTATCTTTTTAAAAGAACATTAATTCTGTGGGGATCAAGTCTCCATACCTAACTCTAATTACCCCTGTAGAAGCCCCATCTCCAAATAGTCACACGTGGAGTTAGGGCTTCAATGTATGCATCTTGAAGGAGACAAAAACATGTAATCCATACCAAATGGGTATTGTGAAAAGAAAGGCTATTTTTGTACTGGAATAGAAGGAAGGGCACTACTATAATAAAGGTATCGGAGAGAGAAAACATGGGATGTTGGATTTAGAGCCATGACAAACCTTGGCTCATGGAGGCAGGCAAATGGATCAGCCTGGTAGAAATGAATTCATGTGTAGGTGTCCCAGGAAGAAGCCTCTGCCCAGCGTCCAGAGGCCCCTATGTGAGAATAAGGTGGTAGTCAGCAGCCTGGGGGTTGAAGAGAAGGGGGACATGTGGTTGCTTCTCCAGGAGTCCATGGGTTGCTAAAGACCTGTTCTTCCCAGCTGGGGGATAAGGTCCACTTTAGGAAGTCACCTTCCAAATCCCTGACCATGCTGCTCCTTTGCTGCTACTTTGATATCAGCTCCTATATAGGTGAGGAATATTGAAGTTTGAGTTTAAATTCCTGCCCATGATAAGTCCAGAAGTGCAGGATGGAAAAAATGCAGTAGTAGATAATATTAAAATAAAAAAGAAATTTCATTGACAGGATTATAAAATTTGATGGTGTTAGTCACATTTTGGCTGCATAAATGAAATATCTGTGTCAAAGAAGGGGAAAACCCTGTCCAACCTGCGGCTGTTAGGTTATAACTCAGGAATTCTGAGCATGATACTTCAAGAGAGTGGACAAACTGAACTGTAGCAACATGGTACCATAGATGGGACTCAAGTCTGCTCATGTGACACCTGGACAGTGGCACCTGGGACATTAGACCTGGAGAAGAGGAGATTCGGCAGTGATGGTTATTGATTTAATCAGTCTATTTATCTTGTCTGCTCACTCACTTCAAAAGTGATTTCACACTTGTAGGTCATTGCACCCTTAAAGTTCCCTGGAGCACAGCACCTTTATGACCCCGACTTTGTAAATAGCAGGTTCAGGACTCCTAGAGGATAAATGCCAGAGAGAGCACAGACAGCTGACAGCCACCAACTTGCACTTTGCCTGTTCACTCCTGTCTTTCAGAAGTGCTTGCCATCTGTCCTCTGCTCATAATCTCCCATCCTTCAAAGCTACTTGTCTATATTCTGTTACTATAATGAAATATCTGAACGTGGATGCTGTATTTTTTAGAAGGAGGTTTATTTAGATCACAGTTTTTCAAGCTAAAAGTCCAAGACTGGGTGACTGTACCCATTTGGCCTCCGGTGAACATGTTCATCACGACCTTCCAGAGAAACAGCCACGGGCAGAGGGGTCCAAGCACTGGGGGAAGCGGACTTGCTGTTCCAGAACCTGCTCTCAAGAGAACGAATTCACCGCCTGAGACCAGCATTAATCCATTCTGAGCGCGGTGCCCCTCACCTAACCTCCCTCTGCTAGGATCCTGTTCTTAAACATCCTGCCACCTCCACACTGCCACACCAGAAAGCAGCACAGCAACCTTGGAGGGAACCACCACATGCAACCATGAAAGGCCCTTTCCCCCAAGGGCCTTCCCCCAGTGAGCCTCGCTGATGCTGAAATCTGATGGTGTTCAAAACATCTTATTAAGTATCCAAATGGTATAAGCAAAAGGACACTTTTTGCTGTGGAATGTAGTACTTGTGTATTAGTTTGTGTTGTTCACTGTTGTTTGCATTTTGGTCACCTTCCCCTACAAAGAGTGAGAATGTTTTAGTCTTTGTTCTGATTTCCCATAGTGTCCAGCCAAGACCTGGGCACTGCTCATGTGTTTGACATTGTGACCTTTGTGCCATAGGGCATCCTTTGTCTCCATCTTCCAAGGATGCCCACATACATACTTCCATGAATAGGAAGCTTGAAGCGAAGGCTGGTCAGTGGCTCTGCTTGCAGCGTGTGCAGATTCAACAGACCCATGTCTCCTAACAGAAGGCGATTCTTAGGTATTCTCCAGTGTCAACATTTTCACAGCTAATGAAACTATCCAATTGCCTTGCCATTCTTCTGATCAATAGAGTCAGTGATCAAAGCTGGAGTCGCATGACATTAAAAATGATTACTTTTTTTTCCCAGAAATATATACTGCCAATATTTTTACTTTCAGTGAATTCTTGCCAAAAATGTTATTTATGAGCAGCTGGAGGCATCTATTTTTCCATTTTAAGTTTTACTTTTGCCCAACTAGTTTCTGAGTGCTCTAGTTTTCCTCTCGTTGCTGAGTGCAATGATTTTCATTTTACTGGCATTAGCCTTCCTGCTAACTGTTCGTTTAATACCTGTCCTGTGCGCTGAAAACAGTGATCATGACAACCTCAGCCTCATCTCAACTCACGTACCTCCATATGCTGTGCTCTGGCCTAATTCCTGGAAGCTCCCCACACCTGACCTGCTCTTCTGTACCTCTGCCTTTGAGTGTGCTGGTCACTTTGCCAAAACCTGCCTCACCATTTTTGTCCTTTGAAACCACTCATGCTTTGCTTCCTCTGTGGAGCGCTCTACTGTGTCTCCTCAGTGGAATCTCTGCCTTCTTTCTTTGTGACTTTTGATTATTTTATGATAGCCCTTCCTCTATTGTGATATGTCTATTTAAATTACATGCTTGATAGTCTGAGAGTAGGAACCACGTGTCTTTACTGGAAACAGATCAAGGAAGGGCTCTATGGCTAGACTTGGAAAATGGGCAGGACACAAGAGAACTGGAAAGGCCAGTCATTTATAGAGAGTCCTTTCCCCATCCTTGTGGTGTGGAAAGTTTATATTTGTAATCCCAAGGAAAAATTATTGGAATTCTAGAGAGTTAATTCCAACCTATCACTTCCAGGGCAACTCACAGTGAGAATGAAAACACTGAGACATATTTATAGCTATGGGGAGTCAACAGGGTCCCTACAAGGCCCATCAGAACAAAGGCCTGGACCCAGGGCCTAACCCAGATTTTAATTCATGAAGAAAGGAGTGGCTAGAGGATGAGTGACTGTGAGAATGGAGGGAATTATGTGAGTACTGTGAGCTGAGCTAGCCAAGAGGCCAGAAGGCACCTCTGCAATGTGCAGAGAAGATATGCAGAAAGGCCAATCTGCATGACACAACTAAGGTAACAGTTAATGTTTAGAGGTGGGTGCTTCAGCTCTGATAGGCAAATGTTTGTGCTTGGGGGAAGTCTTAGCCTCTTACGTTGAGGCCCTGAACACAGTTGACAGCCCTGGAGCTATGGCTCTTTCTTCCCACCCGGCTCCATGGCTCAATTCTGTTTCTGAGAGTCATGGGGAGTGGGGAGGGGACGACGAGACAGGACATGACAGCAACTATCTGCTAGGTTCAAAGATTACACAGCAACACCTCAGGTAGTCCTGTTTACATTGCTTAAAGCCAATCGAAGGGAAAAGGGAATAGCTTAGCCAGCTCCCTACATATCAGTACATGGAGATAGGGCTGGATTTAGCCAAAATGGAGATAACTGCTCTGTATTGAAGAAGAGTTGTCCAGGTGGGCCTCCTCAGTTACTGGGAAACACAAAAGTTTCATTACCACTCACATCCTGGAGCCCTTCCCTGGGTAGTCTCAGGCTGGAGACAGTGTCCCATGGACTGGGCCCATGTCCCCTGCATACCCTCAGGCTATAAACACCATGGACAGACAGGGGCGAGGCTGACCTACTGCTATTAGCCATGGGGCTCAGGTACAGGGACAGGCACTACTTCCCACCAAGGGTACTTACATATGGGAGAGCCATTTTCTGAATGGAAATTGGGATGGTCTCCAATCGATAATCAAAGATGTATCTAACCAGTGTCTACTAGAATGAGTGAGATTTTGCAAAGAAAGAGACTATATGATTTAAAAATCCATTTAACATTGGGTGGTTTGACAACCAGCAAAATTGCTCATGACATTTAGCACTTTTCTTTATTTTGCTTGATGAACTCAGAGCTCTTGTGTAAATTTAATAATGTGTTATGTACCCCCTGGGTATCTGATTTATGAACTTGAGCTGAATGATTGGACTCAATACAAAAAAGAACTTGCAAACTCTGCCTATGGTTTTCTAGCCATCAAGGAACTAAGCTCTTTTGGTCCCTGGAGAAGCTAAAAATTCTAAAATGAAGTGCCCTCTGCTCTGGTTTCTGCCTTTCAGCATTTCTCTTCTGTTTTCACATACTTCTGCTGCTTTAAAATTAAATCTAAGAAACTCATTCCATATTTTTCATCATCTGCTTTTGCAAGTGAATGTTTTGGATTTATGGCCTAGGATCCTTTGATGTTGGGGTAGCAAACTATGCCTGCTTCACTTGTTTTTGTTTCACTTTTCTTCCTTTCTTTTCTTTCTTTCTTTCTTTCTTTTTTTTTTTTTTACATTTATGAGGCTTTGATAATTTGATTTATTAAAACACCACAGTCAATGTAGGGGAACTGACGCCATTTGTATGGTGGGAAAGCTTCAAGAAACATCAGGCACCATCCCCCTGGCGTCCTTCTGTCCACTGTATATGCACCCCTGCCCTCAGTCTTCAGGGAAGTTGGCATTAAGCAAAATCTTAGGCTGCACCCTAAGGATCTTGCCTTCCTAAAACACTTCAGAGGCTTTGAATTAGAGCCTATCACCCTAATTTTGATTTTGTATCTGCTGAGGTATACAGAATGATCAGCTGGTTTTTTAAAAATTTTTATTTATTTATTCATTTGTTTATATCAAAAACCAAGTTCTTCCTCTTCTTCTTCCCCTTCTTCCCCTTGTTTTTCTCCTCCTCCTCCTCCTCTTCCTCCTCCTTCTTCTTCTTTTCTTCTTCTTTTCTTCTTCTTCTTTCCCTACAGTGATTGTGGATCAGATGTGTTAAACATTGAGCTTCTTACTGCATTCTTTCTTTTATTTTAATTTTTTAAAAAAAAAATTATTTTAAAAGGGGTAAAGTGAAACACAACAAAACAGAACAGAATGGGACATAAGAAAGCACAAATTTCAAAGCTAGACAACCAGATATCTTCACTATCTGTCATATTGTCTCTTGTTTTCTTCCAAATGGTTGTCCATATCTTTGCATACAGGGAGCTCATACTAAATAACATAGCCAATCTTTTCACAAGATGTGTGGTTCACTGGCTCCCACTTGCTAAGGGGATGGGGGAGAGGACAACATGAGATGTTTGATTCTCAGCCCATGCGCTGGCAGGCTCACAGCTGCCCCCCAGAGAGGGGAGGAGCTCCTTGTTCTTCTGGCACCCCAAGTCACCGCCTGGTGCAGGTCCCGAAGCACCAGGGTCTCTCTCCTGCAGGCCACTGAAAGTCTGCCACACTCACCTGCTATTTCTTTCTGATGAATTGACCATTACATTTCCAAAGTTCAGAAATGACCAACAGACCACAGAAAGAATTCTCTTTAGGCTCCTGTTTGAAACCAGCAGCTATAGTAATCTGCTGGCCTTGCTTCAGGGCCACTTTACTGTATTCTTTCAAATGCACTGCTAAGTACAGTTTAGAACTTCATGGCACTAGAAGATGATACAGATATAGATATAGATATAGATATAGATATAGATATAGATATAGATATAGATTGTTTTAAGAAAAACACTGTAATTGGAAATTTAGAAGGAAGACAGGAAAGGACTCTAAGTGGAGGGGCACACTCTGATGCAGCAGTGAAGACTGGCCCATTTACAGAAGCAGGAGCCAGCTTTGAAGTACGAGCTGGTGGGCTGGGATCTGATTGATCGTTGTCTCAGTCCTGGAATATTTATGGCTGGGGAGTGATTTTGTTCCAGAGAGAAGTGTCTCTGTGTAGAGGGTCTTCACCATGCTGGGGCCTGTGATGAGTTGAGGGTGGGAGGTGAGGATGACCCCTGCTGCATAGTGGGGCTGTTGTTCTACTTTCAGTTTCTATAGGGAAATGTGTGTGTGTGTGTGTGTGTGTGTGTGTGTGTGAGAGAGAGAGAGAGAGAGAGAGAGAATAAACCAGGGTAGAAGACAGCTGGTAGATTAACACCATAGAAACACCATAGAAAAGTCTCTAGGGTTGGAGGAGCTCTAGACTCTCACTCCCCTCTGCAGCGTTGTTGGGGTGCAAGATACAGAACCCTCACAGGCTACCGTCTACATAAACGAGAGTGTGTGGTGGAAGATATCATGAAGATAGGACAAGGACTC
>PVJX010048790.1:0-11340 GCA_004027295.1 Dolichotis patagonum
AATATGTGTGATAGTTCAAACAAATTTTTTTCTTTTTTATCAAAAATGAGATATTATAATACCCATTGATCATTTTCTGTTATTCGGTTCAGAAAGCCCTGGAATTCTTTCAGTATATGCATGGCTTTATACTATTGTGTTATGTTTGATATTATTGTAATTGAAACTATGCTCAACTATAGCAGAGTAAGAGATATGGCGTTAGATACTGTTGATGTCCAGTTGACTTAATGTAAAGTACTGTGTTGCCTATGTTGTCCTCTTCTGATCTGCTCTGTACTGCCCCCTTTTGTTTTATTCTCTTTTAAGTTAAAAAAAAGAGTACTAGGGTTTTCTTTTTATAAACCCATATTCTCTAACTCAATTATGATTAATACAGTGCTTGGAATGAAATCATTTACAGGTTTGGGGGGTACTTTTTAATCTTGTGAGTTCTTTGTTCTGGTAACTTTGATAGGTACTTAGTCTTTCCTAAGTGTACTTTGGGGAAAAACTCAGCAAAATAGACAATAAGCACCACACAGTACCCCTTTCCAAGCAGTCTGGATAAGTAGTCCTTCATGAGTGAGCCATCAAATCACAGATTAATTAAGAATCTTAACTAGTATCATTGGGACACTTCACTTATTTCTTAATCTCTTCCAGCAACCCAGTGGCATGGAACCAAAATATATAATTTATACTTAGTCTTTACTAAGTGTTCTTGGAAAAAAAGACACAGCAAAATAGACAGTAAGCTCAGTACAATACCCCTTTCCAAGCAGTCTTGGTAGGTAGTCCTTCATGAATGAGCCATCAAACCACAGATTATTAAGAATCTTAACTAGGATCATTGGGACAATTGACTTATTTCCTAGTCTCTTCCAGCAACCAAGCGGCACTGAATGAAAATATATAATTATGTGGAATTAGAGCGAGTCACATTTTATCATTATTTATGCACTTCAATCTTTTTGTCTTTCCATTTCTACTCTTTTGATATCATTTTTAGTGGCCTCTTGACATTATATAAAAAGCTATTCCAAAGGACAGTAAGATTATATTAATAGTGTGAATAGCAGTATAGTTTAATGGATCTTATGCCTCAAAATATGTGTTATGCCACTTTACAAATTTAGAAACTAATTTAAGGCCACATTTAATTTTTTAAAGTTTTCTAAGTGAGATTATCTTGAACTTTTATTTTTGTCACTAAGATGTTGTACTTATCTTTTATAAAACATAAGCCAAGTGAAATTCCATATATTATTTCTGATAGTCTTCCTTCTATACGGAAGACTACAGACATAGTCTTTAGAAAGACTGAGAAGGTATCCTCAGTGAATTTTGTCTATAAATATTCTAGTCCCAGAATTTGGTTCCTGTAGTCAAGATATAACAAGTTTAAAAATAAAACTAGAGAAACTACCAGAGGTAAAGTAATTATTCTGTTTGTTAAAATTTATTAAAAATTCTTGCTAACATGTATTTAGATGTAGGTTCAACTGGTAATTTCTTCTTCTGTTCACTCAAATTAGACTCAGTGTGCAAAGTTGTTTATACCTTTCCTTCAGCATTATTCTTCTAGGTCTGTCAGTGTTAATGTTTTTTAAAATGTATTTTAATATCTGATTTTAGGTAAATTCAGATGTGAAACAGAGTATGTATTTTGCAGAATGTTCTTGACTAAAGAGATTTGTTTGCAAATTATCCATTGTTTTTGTACATACCCAATTGATGTGACAAAATTTTCATTGTCTTCCATAAAGCCTTGATGGTCAAGCAGGTACTGTAAATCATTTTATGACTTTTAAAAGTGCAAAATAGAACAACTATGCTTGAAAAACAAAGCCATTAGAGAAAAAATATAAGTGATAAAGGCAAATCTATCCAAATAATGTCAGTTTTCTCAATAAACACCTTAAAATTCAAGAGATCTTAGATTGAAGTTTTTCAATTGACACCCACTAAGAAACCAGGACCCAGTCAAGATTATCACCTAAAAAATTAGGCTTCAAAGCTGATGGTAAATTGAAAACTTTTGCAACAAAGAGAATCTAAAGAAATTCATGACCATTGTTATGAATTAAAAACTGATTGTCAACTTAACACCAGCTGAATTAAATCACCATGGTGCCGAGTGTAGATGTTCCACCTAAGGAAAGTTGTCAGCATAAATAGAGATGTGGAAACTGACAAGAGAGGAATTGTGACATTGAGGCATTGTGGTTTCTCCTATGTGTTGCTGTTTGAGCTATTGGTTCTCCTGCAGAAGCTCTGGTCCTTACATTGAGCATCACTTCTTGGCTCTGGAGGGGAAGACATATGCTGCTTAATCTCCAGGATGAACTCATCATGTTGGCTTTCTGGCATGTACTCGACTGTGCTTAGCATTGGAGGAGCTTGGGACCTCTGTATCGCTGATGATGGCTGTGGTGCTTTTTAGCACCTGATCTTTGTTTTGAGTGTGACTTCTCAGCTCCAGTGCAGAAACCTCAACCTACCAGCACAGCTCCTTCACCTCACTGACATAGACTTTCTAGCTTTAACCATTGACCTTTGGGCCTTCCCAGCACAGATCCATAAAAGAGACTGGTGTGAGTCCTTCTTGTGGGCTCTAGACCTCCAGTTGGACTTGTGGGAGGAATTGTCATGAGCTCTGGGTCTTCATCTAGATTCATACAAGACATTGCTGTGGGATTCAGGCCCTTGATCAATATTCTGTCTTTGGTGTTGTGGATAGATGCCCTATACTTTCTTGTATTAACTCTGGGCGACCATCATAAAATAATACTATAAATTCCATGTCTTGATTCTAATTGTTCTCACAACCCCTGAGTACAACAACTACCAAAACCAACATTGCAGAAAATATTCATAAAAAATTTAAACAGATGCAGTAAGGCACATATCACCAAAGCCCAAAGAACATAACATACCAAACTGTAAGAGGAGTTAAACAAAAGGAAAAGAGAAAGGAAGCAATCATGAAAAATTGACACAAAAATAGGAATGAGACAGACTGTCACACTGGAACAAAAAAAGAAAACCTAATTGTATGCTACATGTCAGAGGTACACCTCATCCATTAAAAAAGCAAACATAAACTAAAAAAGAAATGATGGAAAAATATTCTCCATGTAACCAGTACAGAAAAAAAAATGATGAAGTGTAGATCCTAATTTCACACAAATTAGACTTCAAGTCAAAACTTATTATCAGAAGAGACAAAGAAGGTCACACTACACACTGGTAAAGAGAATAATTCACCAGGACTAAATAATTTTAAACATATGTGTACCAAATTTTGGTGCACCCTATGAATGAAACAGAAACTACTAGGTGTAAAAGTCCAAAAGAACAGATACACACCAACACATTCATAGTGGAAGACTTCAATACTCCTCTTTCACAAATAGGTCAAGCAAACAAAAGTTCAAAACACTTTAAAGTAGACATCTGTGTAGACATACACACACAGTCTCACACAAACATGAATAACATGCTCATTTGTTAAGCTATAGAAGAATTATGATGTTCTGGAGAGAAAAGTCTTTGAGTAGTACTATTGAAAAATGCTAAAAAAAGAAGCAAAAATTTTATATAATTAGTAATCCAAATCAGTAGATGCACATGTTGTGAAAGAAAACACATCTTGATCCATGCCTTATTGGAACTCAGGATGCTGGGAAAGAAAGCATCCCACTTGCCTCCCTGGTAAGCAGCCATGGCCAGAGAGAGCAGCAGGCACCCCAAGGAAAGAACCAGGCAGTGTCTCCAGAGATCGGTGCCATGTTAGAACTTAGGGTGCTGGGAAAGAAACCAACCCGCTCACCTCCCTAGTAAGCAGCCATGGCTCAAGATCGGGGTAGGTGCTCTAGGGAGAGAATCAGTCAACATCTCCCAAGATTTCACCATGTTGGAACTTAGGGCACTGGGAAAGAAAGCAACCAGCTTGCCTCCCTGCTAAGCAGCCTACCAGCACGCAGGCTGAGAATGAAACATCCTATCCTCCCCCACCCATTAGCAAATGGGGGCCAGAGCTCTGAGCATCTCTTGGGAGATTGACCATAGAAAATAGGGGAGATTTCCTTCTACCAACTCTTTGAAGGCAAATATTGTTGTCACTGTTTTGCTTTGTTCTGATTAATTGTATTGCTCTATTTGATATTCTATTTTGATAAGTTCTATAATGTTCTGTATTCGGTTTGATTTTGCTATACCTGATTGAATGGACAACTATTGTGAAGATAATGAGATATACTATGGTACCTATTACTGTTATCCCAGTAACCTGCTGTGACTTTCTGTACCAGTTTCACTACATTGTCTCAATTCGCTTTGTTCTGTCTTGTTCTGTTGCATTTTACTACCTTCAAAATAATTTTTAAAAATTTAAAAAACTACATCTTTATTTCTCTAATTCTAAGACCAATAATTAATGTTAACTTACTGTGGACTGATCAGGCCCACAACCTCCCAAATGAGTGGATAGCAAGGGCTTAAACAAAGTAAATGGTATGATATTAGGGATCCAGAATAATCAAACTCTCTAGCAGAATTTGAGATTCTCTGGGCCTGAGACAAAGAATTTCTCTGGGCATTCCATATTTATCTGGTTTTCAAAAAAAGGGAGGAGATACTGAGGAAAACAGGGAAAATGAGCAGGACCTTGGGAGTCAGTTTAGAGACTCCTGCAAGTAGTAAATTATGCTTAATGAAGAGAACTATCTTATCTCCAGGTTGATATTTATTGCAGGAGTGGAACCTGTGGCTACAGTCTATATTTAGGTAACTGATGTTGGATCCAGGTGTCCTCAGCTGTGGCCCTATCTTGTCCTTTGAGACATCATGGCTTCAAGGCTACTACAGGCCTCAGTCAGGACCAGTGATTCATAGAGTTTCACTTACTATTAATGTGCTGCTCATCTCCAAGGGAGATGGGATTTATGCCTTGGACAGACTCACAAGTAAACATAGAAAGCCAACTGGTTAATTTTAAATCCTGCTCAGAGCAGCTTTGTAATGACTTCCATCACTAACTGACAAATAACTATTTTCAGTGTTGACAGTTATGAGCCTTTTACTTGTATCATCTCATGTAAAGGCCACAATGTCCAATCAACATAGGAATATTGTAATCCTCTATTTTATAATGATCAAACTGATACATAAAATATTCATACATATAGAAAGTATTAAAACCAGAACTTAGATTGAAGGAGTCTATCTAAAAGTATCATCTACTATACTATGACTTCCTCCTATAACAACCAAAAATTTCAGTAAATAGTGATTTTGCACAGAGAAAAACCAGCTAGGTTAGAACACAATTCAACTATATGTGAAATGTGTTTGCACTTTTAAAATTAATAACTTTAAAATTGTTTCAAATCTAAATATTGTATATTGCAATTGTTAACTTTATTGGTTATGATGACTATCCTTCAAATAATTTAAAGACATAATAATTCAGGTTAGTTTTCAAAATTTTTGAAAATCAGTGTAATATGTACCTTGTTCAGGGTCACTGCTCATCTTTGGAATCACTAAATTCTTCCCTAACTGCTGACTACTGCAAAATCAGAATCTTCTGAATATTTACTGCTTACTTGAATTTAAAAATATATTAAATATTAAACATTTTACAAAAGAAATGAAATTCACTTAATATACTAATAAATTTCACATTAGAACTGTGGTAACCAACACATGAATGCATATTACATCATAAAGCAGTGGTCACAAACCAATAGCACATGTTCCAAAAGAAGCTGTTTACATCACTGTAAGATCTAAAAGGTTCACAATCTGTCATATGGAATACACCAGTAAGTGATTTAAGTGATACAGGTTTTAAAATCCTACCCCCCAAAATCTGAAATCTGAAATTCTCCAAAATAAAAAAACTTTCTGGGTGTCTAAATGATTTCACAATTGGAAAATTTCATATCTGACCACATGTGATAAGACAGAGTCACAGCTGGAGATTTAACTCAGTGGCTTAAGCACCTGCCTGGCAAGTGTGAAGTCATGGGTTCAATCCTCAGTACCCGCCCCAAAAAAGAATCATAATTTAGGCCCACTAGGAATGTTATAAAAAATTACTTCACACTATGTGTATAAGATAGTGTGTAGGAAATAAGGTTTTCGACACTTCAGTTGTCTGTTCCTTTATTTTTCTCTAATTCCTCTTGAATTCTGATGACATATACCTTTCTTTTTTTCTTCAGTTTTTTCCTTAGTATTTTCCTGAAGTTCAGTAAGCTTTCTTAAAAAACAATTTGAATTCTTTCACAGGCATTTTATATATCTCTATAGGACCAACCATTCACAATTAATTTTGTCCATTTTTGGCATCTTTTCTCTAGATCCACACAGATGTGTGTTGATATCTATGCATTCAAGGAGAAGTTACTTATTCTAGTTTTCTCAGTCTGACTACCTGGGAACAACTTCCAATAGAAAGCCTAATTCTGAGCAGATCACTCACTCATTGTGGTCCCTATGCCTACTTATGACAGCAATAACTCTTACATCACTAGGCAATTACCTAAACCAGACTGCCACTGTTGTCAAACTATTGGACTGGAATTTCATGCCCACAAATGTTGATACAGTATTGGGCCAGAATCCCACTATTTGGCTTCTAAAACTTGTCTATTGATACAGGTTATTCAGAGTCAAAGGTAGCTATTGTTGGATGATTGGAATGCAAACTAAGACTCAGGCCATCTTCACAGGGTTATAGAAACCTGTATGGTACCATGTAGACCTAGAGACTATGAACACTATTCTGGGCTCAGAGTCTGTTAAGTCCACCTTGTTTTGTGTTGTCAAGCCAAGTGTTGAGTTCTAAGACAGTCTTACATTTACTTCCTTGCTACTTTCCCAAGTAGGTAGTGTTGTATTCAGGGGCTGTGAGAACAATTAGAATCAGGACATACAATTTATAATACTATTTTATGATGGTCACCCAGAGTTAACACGAGTAACTTGTTTCTCCATTAATTTTCAAAGACAGTATTTCAGGGTACATCAATCTGGGTTGGAATTTGTTTCTTTTCGAGACTTGAAATACTTCACTCCGACCTCTTCTTGACTTGATGGTTTGTGTTGAGAAGTCTTCCATAATTTGGACAGGTTTTTTTTATAGATCTGTTTATTTTCTCTATCAGCTTTTAATATTCTGTTCTTGTGTTGAATTTCTGAGATCTTGATGATTATATGTCTGGGTATACATTTATTTTGGTTATGGCTATCTGGAGCCCTGTATACATCATTTATCTGAATATCACTTCTTTTCCCCATGCTTGAGAAGTTTTCTGATATTATTCCTCTAAATAGACTTTTAATGTCATTTGTGTTGATTCTTGTTTTTTTCACTCACATCTATATATATTATGTTTCTTTGGGTTGTATTGCAGCCACTGAATTGTTACTTTCTGGTTCCTTGTTATTCTTAGGAGATCTTTCCTTTTGCAATCCCAAACTGCAAGCCATGTATTCAAGGTATGAAAGTCTGCCTTCAGTTTCTTTCAAGCATATTTGCCAGTTTCCAATGAAGTTTTTAATTTTCTAGACATCACTTTGAATCTGTTTCATGTAATCTAAATATTTTTTTATATTGTTCATTCAAGATTTCCCACATTTATGTATGGTCCTTTATTTTTATCTATGTCTTCTTTAGAAGTACTTAGCAATTTTTGATTATTTTTTATTTTTTTTAAATTTTATTTAAAGAGAAAAACCAAAACAACAGAATAAAGGGTAGCAAAAATACAGAATTCCAAGGAAAAGAACAATAACAAAAAAATCCTAAGAAATTATTACTTGACAAATTACATACTGACTTCTTGGAAACAGTTGTTCAAATTACAAAGTTAAAACATGTAAAGTAGACATTCAAACAGTGAGACTTTTAACAGTTCTGCTCCATGATCTGACAAAAACAGCAATATGATCATCCATCTTACCCACTCAAATATACATGCAATTATATCAAAAGGGTAAAATTAAACACAGCAAAACAGAACAAAGCAGGTCACAAGAATGCAATGTAAGAGACATAAATTTCAAAACTAGACAATCGGAGTTATTCACTCTCAATCATATTGACTCTTGTTTTCTTACAAATAATTTTCCATATTGTCACTTACAGGGAATTCACATGAAACAACATAGTATGGAATTGATCTGAGCAGGACGAGGAGGGCATATCAGGTCTTCAAGATCAGACATTAGGGAAGCCAAGAATGGCTGTCATAGTATCTCTCATTCTCCTAAAATCAGCTGTCCATACCTTCATATGTGTTGAACTTAAACAAGACAAAGCAAGCTAAAATCACTTTGAACAAAAAGTGATCGTTTTGCTGGATTTCACATCATGACATTATGGAATCAGCACTGGGTATTGTAGTGTCTCTTTTTCTACAAAGTCATTGTTCATTTCAACATGTGTTTTATAGTTTGTTCTTGTAAACTGTTTATAAGCTGTACACATGCATGAATCTCTAAATGCATATATATCCTTTCTGTATTAGAGGTAAAAACAAAACAAACCAAGATAAAACAATTCCTAGAAAAGCATGAGTCAAAAAGTCACATAAAACTGCAATACTAGGTGATCTACAATGGTTACCATGATGTCTCAGCAGTATATAACAACATTAATAAAAACAAAGCATTGGAGACAGTATAAGACTTCAAAAGCAAGTAATTATCAAACCAGACTGGGTATCTTAATGAATCTTGTCACTTCAGTGTAGTTGCCTATACTCTTAGACTTGATGCTATCCATCATGACAGATTTAAATAAAATCAGTCAATACAAAGTAGCAATCTAACAAGCCAGATTCAAATAAGATCAGTCATAATAAGACAGTATAAGTTATAAAGGTCTTCAGATTAAGTTGATAGGAAAATTAGGGATGATAACCATAATATGCCCTCTTATTTTTGGGATATCTGACCATGTCCTCAAGTCTAGTGTAAGTAAACAAACTGGAACAGCACATAATCCATCCAAGCAGAGTGATGAGAATAATGTAAATTTTAAATCTTGTTACCCAATTAACAGTATCCTCTGCCTCCCTTTTTTAGACAATTCCTCCCCTTTCACTCCCATAGGGTGCACTGCTTATTTTGGGTCCCACTGCCTCCCTATATAGAGCGTCTCAATGGACCCTATCTCCAGATTTACTCTGTCTGTGTTTCTCTCTGTTAATATTTCAAGGCCATCTATACTAGAGATTACAACCAATCTTCTCTACCTTATTTCTGCTATTCTGTTTTTTTGCCATTTGTTGTCTATTTTTCTGTTCCACTCCACTATCTTCCCTGTTCACTGAGGCCTCTCTGCCACTGTTCCTGAAATGCTCCTATTCTTGTTCTCTCTCTCTCTAAAATGTCTTTCAGCATTTTTTGTAGGGTTGGACTGGTGGTCACAAATTCTCTCAGTTCCTCTTTGTCATGGAAGTATTTTGTTTCTCCATTAATTTCTAGAGAGAGTTTTGCAAGATACATCAATTTAGGCTGGAGATTGTTCTCCTTCAGGGCTTGAATTACTTCACTCCAAGCTCTTCTTGACCTGATGGTCTGTGTTGAGAAGTCTGCTGTGATTTTGATTGGTTTTACTTTATAGCTGATTTGTTTCTTTTCTCTGATCGCTTTTAGTATTCTATTCTTATATTGAATTTCTGGGATCTTGATTATTATATGTATGGGTGTAGCTCTGTTTTGGTTGTAGGTGGCTGGAGTTTTGTATGCTTCATACATCAGAATATCATTCCTTCTTTCTATGCCTGGCAAACTTTCCTTAATAATTTCTGTGAATAGCCTTTGTAATTCCTCTGTTTTGATTCCTGCTTTTTCATTCACATGCTTTATTCTTAAGTTATAGATCCTCTTGTCATCTTCCAGTCTTTGTATCTTTACTGCCTGCTCCCTGTCATTTTTAAGAGATCTTCCCTTTCATGACCCCACATTGCAAGCCTGTGTTCAATTTTTGATAGTCTATCTTTGGTTTCTTTCAAGCAGTTTTTCCAACTTTCTATGGAGTCTTTAGTTTCCTGATAATCTCTTTGATTCTGCTTCATGAATTCTAGGTTTTTTCTGTATTCGTTAAATTTTTCTCTCCTTTTGTGTTCCTCCATTCTTTTGTCTGTGTCTTCTTGAGAGGTGCCCAGTCTTTCTTTTATTAATCTACTTATCTCTTGTTTAATTTGAATTAGTATTTCAGTTTCAGTCCTGCTTACGAGGTCCTGAAGATATCTCTTTATGTCTGCTAACGCTGTGTTTGATGTTGCATTTTTGCTGCCTTCAGTCTCTTTTGTATTTACCTCTCTTGGATCAATGTTCTCAGAGTTGGGGGCTGAGGTTTTTTTTTTTATTTCTCCCTTTTGTCATGTTTTTGGTTCCTTCCATACAAGTGTACAGTGTAATTCCGAAGCCCTTTTCTTGTTGGTTAAGGCTCCTCAAGAGGCTATATGCTAGGAGCTTCTGCCCTTTGTTTTCCGCTATCAGAGATTGAAGTTCAAGCATGGGCAGTGTGCGCTGGTTCCTCCCCTCTAGGCCTTCACTGTGTCAGTGTGTGCCGATCTCAGGGAATTAATTTGTAGTGACTTACTGGGTCCCGGCCAGGAGCACAGCCTAGTCCAAGCAGATTCCACCAATCTGCTCGGTGAGGGGAGCAACCAAGTGAAGCCACTTCCTTATGGAGTTAGGGCTCTCCTGCCCAAATCCAACATGTTGTCCAGTTGGTTTCACCTTTCACATGGGAGGGTCTTATTCCCATCACTCACCACATGTTGATGCCAGTCCCCGAAAACTGCTGGGCTCCCCAACCTCCAACTTCAGCATGGCTGCAGTGCGAATTCACAGTGCCTCTGGGTGGGTTGTGTGCAGGGCCGGTCTGGGAGAGCCACACGCAGGGCTGTTCAACTCCGCACTCTGGTGGCTCAAGCCTGTCACTTTGGCGTGGATTGTTTGGTCAGGTCTCTGGCAGGGATTCAGATGGCTTGAGGAGGGCACTGTGCTCACTGATCTTAGCTTCTCTTATGATAGCCCCAGGACCTCATATTGGAGTTGTTTTTTGCACTTTAGTTTCTTTGTGTGTTGTGAGAATCCATCTCTCTCTGTTTGGGTCTCTCCAGGATATTTTATTCTGGCATTTGAGCTGTCTCTCTCAGAGATGGTCCCTCTCCTGCTACCTACCGGTCCACCATCTTTGGACTTCTCAAAACACAACATCTCATTTATTCTTTTACTTGAGATAATATTTGTATTCTAATTCTTTTATAACCTAATGAAATTGTTTCTTTACTTCAGTTGCTATCACTTCAGAAATTCCAGGTGTGCACC